>JAIUZE010010811.1:0-59421 GCA_022085475.1 Heliosperma pusillum
AAACCATTCTTGATACTGATCACTTGTAAACTACGACCTTTGTGAATACGGACTTTGCAAATTGGTTTACATTGAGTGGGAGAAATTTATAATGGATATGAGAATCGGTTATCGCACATACACTTGTACGGACAAGTGGGAGATTGTTGGAGCCAGTGTCCTCCACAGTTAGTGTAATAACATAAATAAATCTCTATAGGTTCACAGGGTATACTTTGTATTGTAATCAGTTGATTAACGTTTATCGATAACGATTGGCTTGCTAGATAAGTTTGACGTTATTGTCATACAGATGGCGGTGATCAACTGGTCCCTAAAAGTCACACCTATAGGATGTGTTTGAGAGATGTGATTATTTGAGAAAATAATCATATTGATGCCCTATTATATGACTAAAAGGTTAGTCAGTGTATTTGACTAAAAGGTTAGTCAATGTGATGATGAGATGATTATTTAATAATGATTAAATAAAGTTAGCTGAGACGAATTAACTGTAATTCGTAAATTGAATATAAAATGTTATATTTAATTGTTGTATATATAATTTAAGCTAATTAAACATAAACCGTTATAATTAATTGGCAAATTATAAATATACGGATATTTATAATTAATGATGTATTATAATGTCGGTCCATGTAAAACGACGATTATAATATATTACATTATATTGGAAGCTAACATGATCAAAAACGAAAGTATCCAGATACACTCGGTTTTTAGTCAATGGGTAGTTCTTTTGAGGAGACAAAAAATCTCCCCATAAAACCCTAGTAGGAGTGCCGTGAGAAGGAGAAGAAAAAGGGAAGCAAGAAAAAATTCTAAAAACCTAATTCTATTCTCACTAGTGCCTCCATCACACAAAACACAAAAACTAAAAAGTTAACAGTAACTTTTGATTCTTTTTCTAGCAAATACAAGGGCATTTCTCGATCAATCTTGGGTGATACAATTAGGAGGATATCTACTTTGATATCTGTTCTTAGGCCGAATTTGCGAGGACTAAAGGTTATTCCTAATCCTTTTGATTTTATGCAATTTTGTTTATGACCCGTTAATCATATAAATCGTAATTTCATTATAATCCTGTAAGATTAAAGGGATGTATACAGATATATTCCCACACCAACCCCACATGTCTCACATACCATTACGTGGTTAGTGACGTTGATATGTTTCTTGGATTGGGAAGAGCTTCCTACTTGTTGCTGCAGAAGGGCTAATTGGGCTTCCAGGAGTGCTACTTTACTTGAATCGTCCTGCTTGGCTTTGAGTGGCATAGCACGCGAGTTGCTATATTGAGAATCGTGGATTGCCATTGACTCGATAGTCGCACTAGCTATTTCTACATCGATTTGATAGAAACGACCATTGTTAGCGGAGTCGAGGATACGACGCGATTTGCCACAACAACCGTTGTAGAAGGTGATAGCTAGGAACCATGAATCAAGGCCATGATGAGGGCATTCTCTTTGTAATTCTTTGTACCTTTCCCATGCCTCATAAAGGCTTTCGTCGCCTCTCTGACGGAATCCAGTAATTTGACTCCGTAAGAGTGCGGTTCGTTCTGATGGGAAGTACTTTTGATAGAAAGCAAGAGCTAGACCATCCTAGTCGGCTATTCCTAAGGCAACTCGGTCAAGATTATTGATCCAGAGTTTTGCCTTTCCTCTTAAAGAGAAGGGAAAAAGCATTTCCCTAATCTGTTCTTGGGATACTCCAGTTTGTCTAATCGTGGAGCAATAGTCACAGACGTTTTGGATATGAAGGTTGGGATCTTCTGTGGCATTGCCACCAAATTGATTTCTTTCTATTAGATTGATGAAGGCAGGTTTGATTTCGAAGTTCTGTAATTTGAGGTGTAGCGATACCCCTTGGAAGTGTATCTGCGGTGGGTTTGGAATGGTCGGAAAGTCGAACCATTTTTGTTTGTGAAGATGAGATGGAATGTTGGTTGAAAGTTGATTGGTTTTTGGAAATGGAGATGAGAATGGATCTTCTTCTCCTTCAAGATTAGGTAAGATATCCGAGTATTTCTCACGAATACGATCTAAACTTGAAATATCAGAAGCTTTTGAAATTTCGTTGAATAGCTTTAATTTCCTACGCAGAGTTCTTTCTAGTTCGGGGTCTAAAGGAATAGGGGTCCCTAGTCTAGAAGATCTGGGCATAAGATAGAAAAGCTAAGATGAAAAATCAAGAGAGGTCTAAAGGAATTTGGGTTCCTAAAGACTAGATAAAACTAATTATGATTAAAATCACAAGAAAAGGAAAATTAAACCGTGCTCCCCGGCAGCGGCGCCAAAATTTGATCGTGCCTGTCGCAAGCCCGATACAAAGATAATTTACCCAGACTAGGCTAATAACAAATTAATGTAATTAGGGAAGTAGGGGTCGATCCTCAGGGAGATGATATTTCCTATGGATTGTGAATCGTCTCACAATTGAGTTTTATCTAACGATTTTCTGGGTTTTGAGGTTTTGAATTCTAAGCTAATAAAGAACATAAATAAAAACAAAATAAATGCGAACTAAATGAAAACAATAAAGCAAATGATGAATTAACAATAATGAGAAGCATCTAGGGAAATAGGTTCACACATGTAGATTGACATATTGATGAAATTGGATTTAGGATATGCAAATAATTCATTGCGCGTTCGTAAGAATGGTGTGTTCATTACAATCATAGATCAGATGGTCTAGCAGGCTTTTAGGCGATTTACTAGGTCTTAATCCACCATGTCACGCTTTGTCTATTCAATTCTCGTATGTCTACTTTGGAAAAGAATTCCATACTAGTCAATGATTTTGATCAGGAATCGTCAACTATCGTTAAAGTCCAAACATGCATAGACACAATGTTTTAAAGGCACAATTTCTTTTATCCAATTATCATCTTTTAATCAATCCAACATGGCTACTCTACACCCTAGAAAGGTGACTACTCACTCATGAGTCATGATAATGTTTATGTGTAAGATGATATTAACAATGAAAATTAGGATAGACATATTTAGTTGGTTTTTGACAATAATTTAGACTCTTTATAAGGCGATAATAACGACGTTATTTAACGATCTAGGAAATGAAACTACGATTATAACAACACGAAAATAAATCTAAGACAATATGTAAAGAGAAAATAACAATCAAATGGAAAACAATAAAGGATAATAAGCAAAGGATAAATTAGGAATACCTAGGGACGATCAACAACGAAAGTGATCACGAAAATAGAAATCCCTTGCATGGAATAATCGTTCCTTGAATTACAATACTTGTACCCAACAAAGTAGACTACAAAGATTGAAATTCCTATTGATCTAAGCTAATGTTGTGATATGTAATGGACGGAAATAAACTAAGAACAAAAGACAAAAGACAAAAGAAGAAGATAATCTAAACTAGAAAGACTAAAACTAAAGATTAATCTAAAGAAGATGTGTAAGAAGATTGTTGTATGAGAAGTAGATGTGTGAGATATAGATGGATATGAGAAGAGGGGCTAGAGCATCTATATATAGTATTAGGGTTTCGTGGAGAAGAGGTCGGGCATTAAACACATAGGACAAAAATAGGAGGTTGAAGCCGTCATGCTCGGATCAGCAAGGATACCCGATCGGGTACACACTTACCTGATCGGGTAAGTGGGCATCTAGAAGTATTTGACTAACGTTTCATCTTCCTTCGCTTTGACTTGACTTCCATCATCCCCCTTGACCTCTTCAATCGGGTTTGTTGATAGGGTTTGATGCAAGGCGATGAATTCTTCCGCCCAATTGATTGATCTTCCGACAACTACGAAACTGTCTTTACTCCTTCTCTCTTTCGAATTAGTGAACCTTCTTGAAATGCCTTTGACATGGTCAAACTTTCTTCTTCAAATCGTCGGGTTCTAAGCAAATGCTCGGGAATATAGAAAAAGGGCGTAGAAACGTCACTTTCCCTACAAAACAGGTTAGAACACAGGAATCCGCCTAGAAGACGATATTAGCTCATAAAATGGCTTAACAAAGCACAAATGACATACAAAACCGAGCTAAAATGGGGGTTAAAATCATACAAATATTCACTTATCAAACTCCCCCAAGCTAAACCTTTGCTTGTCCTCAAGCAAACATAACAAACAATTTTATTAGAATTGTTTAATATTGATGTTAAAGTTGTGGATGAGGATGTCGCATTAATTCTGTTAGTATCGTTACCTATGTCGTATGAGAATTTTGTGCAGTTTATTGTGGGTAAAGATACTGTTTCTATAAATGAGGTTAGATCATCCCTTCACACCGTAGAGTTCCGTCATAAGGTGGCTGGAACAGTTATAGATAGTCAGGCTACTAAGTTAGTAGCCGGCGGGGGTTATGGACAAGGAATCGGGGAAGAAGATATTCAATAAACCAATTTTTGCGGATCCTAAGCCTAGTGATATATGCAATTACTGTAAAGAGAAGAGACATTAGAAATTTGACTCTTCCAAGAAAAATAAATCGGACAAAACACCAGATACTGCTGCAATAGCATATACTAATTCTGAAGATAATTATGCTCTAGTTGCTGATAAATACACGCATCCTCGTGATGTGTGAATTCTAGATTCGGAAGCAGCCTATCATATATGTCCGCGCAAGGAGTGGTTTTCAACCTACAAGCAGGTAGATGGTGGCCTAATGATATTTCTAATGCTAACAAATATGTTTGTAAGACGGTTGGAATTGGCTCAAATAAAATACAGACACAAGATGGTAACTTCAGCATATTGAATAAGCGTGGTGAACGTTTGCAAGGGTTCAAATATGGTTATGAAAGGTGTTAAGCGTGGTAACTTGTATTGCGTTTAAGTAACTATGCTGTCAGGTTATGTTGCTGTTCTGAATAACAAGTTCAACATTGTTTGGACTTGCTAAATGTAAGGAGTATCTGATTGCCCCGTGGTGGGCAATATTTGAGGCAAAAGGGAGGGGACCGTCTGGTACATCTGACACAATTATGGTGCATCTGGTACATACATCTGTCATCTGTCTAATTGTAAGAGTATTCAAGTCAAGGTGGAGATTTGTTAGAATATGCTTTGAATTTGTTCGGATTCCGCATATGATTTAGTTTTTTTTATTTGTTTAGGAAACTAATATTTAGTTTCCTTGTCTGTTTAGGAAATTGTTATAGGGTTTACTAAATCTCTTATGGTTTCGTAAATCTGTTTTAGGATACATACGTTATGAAAGCACTATATAAACTCTCATATGCCGTATATTTTATTCATTCAGAAATCTGTCAAAACATCTGAGTCATCTGAAATCTGTTAAAATCTGTTCTTTCTCAAAATCAATAATATTCCTCTCTCCCTTCGACCGGTAGACGTAGCTAACAAATTGTTAGTAAACCACGTTAATTTGTTGTCTTTTTTCACGTATTTATTTATCATTCTTACCTCTGTTATAAAAAACCGGTATCAAAGATTTATTATACTCTAAATCCCGATACCATCACAAGTTGACAACGTACAAGACACACTCAAACACCCTTTTAGAGCCCGGCCCCTCTCCACTGAGAGAAGGGGCATATAGGTACGGCGTACGGTACGTTCATGTGTAAAGAGTCAAATGCTAACTGTCCGAAAAGGTAGTAACTAACTAAGTAAGTAGTAACTAACTGATGAATTGAAACAAGAAACCAAACAAGAAAAAGAAAGCAAACAATAATTAGCTCAACTCTTCAAGTTGTTTTCTTACTTGCATGCCATTACATTATAATTCGTACATACCTCTTCCATTTTATTAATTATAAATTAATTAAACAGAATGATAGAGGAGACTTTGTTGTAGATGAATTAATCACTCCCTAGTCATGATTAAAGGACATTTTCAGTTATTAGAGTACTGACAAAACTCTTATATCACCTTTTCTTATGACTATTTCTTGCATTATCACTATAATTTCATATATTACTTATCTTTCACTTATAGTGCTACAACATGCTACTCGAGAAAACCAGCAATTTGAAAAGTGAGAACGATATGTAAAAATACGTACTATAATGACACGGTTTAGTAATTTAGTCGCAAAACTAATACTCTCTTTGCCCCAAATATTTGTTTTGTTTTGCTTAAAATACTCTTTACAAAAAAATAAAAAAGACAAATAAATGATCATGACAGAAAAAGAATAAGTTGACTAACATGAATCGTCATATATTGAATCATGTATCTACGGAGTATATGAGAAGGTAAAATGTAACTCTCTAAAGTACAACATTTTCATGAAAATAAGAAAGTTGCAATCAAAATTAGCAATTAAAGTCTCAAATAACTATCTTTATGTTGGTCACATACAATTAATTTGAACTATGCTACTACGTACTATAATTCCGTAAGAGAATAATAATCCAGAAATTAAAGGAGAGATATACAGTATAATAATAGGTATACATCTTTTCTGACAGTGAACAAACTCTCAACAAAAAATTACACTTCTGAAAATTCCAATGTGGAGTTTAACAACAAAATTCTGTATCTTTAAAAAATATCTATATATATATATATAAATAAACAAATTGAGAATAGTAAAAAGAAAAATAGACAAAAAAATTTGAATTTTTTTTATAATAAAAAATAACCTCAATTCAAAATTGGTAGTGACAATCCACCAAAGCAGGAGAGGAGAAAATGATTTGGTGCTGTGGTGGCGGCGGTGGCGGTGGTGGATGGTCTTGCTGAGGTTGCGAATGCGAATGCGGTTGTTGTTGTTGTTGTAGTAGTAATTGTGGTTGCTTAGATGACTCAAGTACAAACTTAGTTTCTCTTTGACTATCTCCAACATCTTCACTTGGTGCTGGAAGGTTAAGATCCAAATCTAGTGACAACAACATCGTGTTGTTAATAATGTTGTTGTTGTTGTTGTTGTTGGTGTTAATGTTCGCGGGATGGGGCATGTTCATGTGCCCTAGCATGTCTGGTGACTCATCCTCAACCGCCATGGGGACCACCGCAGAAATAGGGGTGGCTGCCACGGCGGTATTATTAGCATTGACGGGACCCCGGTGACGTCTCATGTGTCCTCCCAATGCTTGACCTGACGAGAACTCGGCCCCACAGATGGAACACTCATGTACTCTGCCCTTACCGCTAAGATTGTTATTATTTCCTTGGTACAATGCACGGTTTGTAAGTTGAAGAGAAAGCGACGAGGCCGAATTGTTATGTTTAATCACATGACTCTTCATAAATGGCGGATCCTCTTCGTCTGACGATAATATCAAACTATTGTTGTTATTGTTAATAATGTTAGTAGTTGTGTTGCTAAGAAGGTTGTTATTAGAAGGTCGTCTTCGAATAACACTGCCACGATCATCGTCTTTGTTGTTTTTCGGCTTTTTATGGCTTGCACGGTGACCACCTAATGCTTGAAAAGAAGGGAATGTTTTGCTACACGTCTTGCACTCATATACATAATAACCCGACTTCCCGGTCGTGGTTGGCGTCTCCATAAACTTCCGGCTCGTGAATTTTGGTACCGATGCTGTTGCAAGTGAGAAATTGGTATTGGTATCGAACAGAGACAGAGCAGCCCTGGGTTGGATTTGGGGTTTGGTCACTTTGGCGGGCCCTGGGCCTTGGGCTAGAAGGATCAAGCAATTAGCCATCTCTTCCTCTTCCTCGCTCACGACGCTTGTAGTTGTCGTTGTGCCAATGTAGTACGCGTCCTCCTCTTCTTCCGACAATGTGGTTGTGGTGGTGATAGCATCGTCCACCACCACGTTGTTGTTGCTACAAATGTCGCTTCCCTCGTCGCTCTTGGACGAATTATTATTGTTGTTGTTGGCTGCGATCATTCTGAAAGGGATAGGAGATTGCGGTCTTTGCCTTTTCGTCCTCTTCCCTTTCACAATTGACAATTGCCCCCCTCCTGCAATCGTCGTGTTATTATTATTATTATTATTATCGTTGTTGTTGTTGTTGTTGTTGTTGCTGTTGTTGTTGTTGTTGTTATTGTTGCTGTTGTTGTTGATCACCTCATCCTCGACGTCCATTTGGTCAATCAACCACCAGAACGAACTTTCACCACCACCACCACCGCGTAAACAAACAAAAAGTAATCGATAGAGAGTCGAGACGATTACAATTCAATAGTAAAATTTAAATTAAACAAGAAATAAAAAAAAAAGAGATGAAAATAATAAAAAGAAAAAAGAGAGAAAATGGGAGAAATAAGAAGAAAGTGATGGTGGTGGTGGAAAGAGGAGAGTAGAGAAGGGGAGATTAAATATAGGAAGTAAAGAGAGAAAAAAATGGAGAAGAGATGAGAGGTGAGTGGCTAAGGAGTCAAACGGACAACTTAGCTAAGCTAAGACAGGAAAACACACTAAATTTTTACAAATCATTCAATAACAGTTTGCACAAATCTTTTTTCCATGATTTTTTATCTTGTTTTTTATTTGCTAAATTTTAGAAAAGGATCAATGAACCTAATGCAATGACTCATGTCAAGTATACTATAAGAGTAACAAATCACAAATTTACAACCATCAAAATAGTATGCTAAATTTTTTGTATACGACTTTTTTTTAATGTTCAGGACAAGATTGACTTCTAAATTTAAAACAATGACTATTTTTACTATTAACGTACTTATTTCATAGTTAATTATGACCATTTTTACATGTAAATTATTTTATATCACTCGTACGTCCTACTCTGTATTACTCCGTATATATTTGACACCATTTTACTTTACTTTACATTGTAATTTTATTTATAAAATATAAACTTATATTAAGACCTCTTTTACCCAATACTTACTTCAAAATACTAAAATGTTTTGGGAGGAGAGATTAGAAAAACAGTAAGCATAATAAGTGCAATGACCCCATTACTTGGCCTCTACCATTTTTGATCGATTTGTATTATTTTCTGCAAATGATTGGAATGTCAGCCTTGTGCCCATGGAATCTGCGGAGGGCCCACTTCTGTTGGTGTTTTTTTTAGGAATTTGATAAATGTTGATTAGGGTATATCCTTTGGATTATCATTTTCTTAGGATATAATCATCATGATAATTTTCTCTATTTAACCATAATAGTCGAATTATATCACAT
Source organism: Heliosperma pusillum (assembly GCA_022085475.1). Classification (NCBI taxonomy): domain Eukaryota; kingdom Viridiplantae; phylum Streptophyta; class Magnoliopsida; order Caryophyllales; family Caryophyllaceae; genus Heliosperma; species Heliosperma pusillum. Next base: position 9,095 of record JAIUZE010010811.1, read on the forward strand.
TTGGTCAGTGTTTTCTATAATAGTCGAATTATGATTTTCACAATAACAAAGTTATTATAAATGACTCCTCTATCCATCTCAATCAATTGTTGTTATATTTTTTTTTTAGGATATCTCAGTTATTGTTGTTTTATTTCTTTTTAGGGTATCTCAGTCAATTATTGTCATTTCTATATTTGGAAGGTTTTCTACGAGCGATTTGACCACTCAATGAAACTACTGTCCACTTGTTAGTTGTTATCCACTAAGTATAAGCACAAATGGTACCCCACTTTTATCCACTAATTAAGTGAAACCACAAATGGTCTCAACTCTTTCCTTGGTATTTGTGCCAAAATGAAAGGACAACAATTGATCGAGAGAAAGAGAGTAACAAGTAACAAATACATAGATAAGTTTTACTCCGTAATAAATTAGCCAACCTGGCAAACGGGTCAACCGGGTTGGACCAGCAGCTTTCAGCCTAGTCAATTTCGGGTCTTGTCATTTCGAGCTCGGGTCATTTTTGGATCAACTATTATCAAGTTATTCATTGATAATAATATGTTTTCAACAATAAACATTCGAGTCGGGTTATAGTGGGTTAGGTAAACTATTATCAAGTTATTAATGGATGATAATGCGTTTTCAAAAATAAACATTCGGCTCGGGTTAATTCGGGTTCCCAGTCAAGTTCAGGTCTTGAGTTCGGGTGTCAGGTCGGGTCATTTCGGGTCTGGTCAGTTTTGTCAGGTCTACATTTAATCTAGACCTGGCAAATGGACCATTCGAGTCGGGTTCAGGCTGGCTCACTTTGGGTCGGGTCGGGTCGGTTCTGGTCATTTTTGGGTCGGGTCACTTCGGATCGGGTCGTTTGGGTTATTTTTGGGTCGGGTCATTATAGGTCGCTTGGGTCTTTTCGGGTCATGCTTTTGCCTCAATAATTAAATTATTTTGGATCCATCGGATCATTTCGAGTCACTTCAAATTGGGTAACGTTGAAGTCATATAACTTTTGGGTTGGGTCTCTCGGGTTACTTTCAGGTTATACATTTCAATTTTCAAGCCTCGAATTAGTCTTATTGAATTGGGTTATTCGGGTCGAGTCAGTTTTCCCAAGGAAACTTGCATTGATCTTAAATGGAAGATCATACTTATTTATTTCATTGATTTAAAGTAAGATCAAGCTACTTTACTAATTTATGACGTGTAATCTAAAATCTGCTTCGATTTAAAAGGGTAGGATCTCATACCTCAAAATAGAAAGTTAGTTCATTAATAGTTGGAGGCAAGTCCATTTATTGGTTGGTTACTTGCTTGGAATGAAGCCCCTAATAATATATATATGGCGATTAGAAGGGTTCAATAGTTCAGGTCAACTAAGTCACAACTCACAATAGTATCATCACTTATTATTGAAGAGGAGTGGAGTGCAAGTGTGTAACCCGGTCACTTGGTAACAACTAACAACTAACAACTATCCTAAACATTCTGTACTTAAAATAATTAGCCTACTCGTATTATTATAGTATGATTAAAGGATAATTGAGTGAACACTTGTTAATTGCATTTGGAAATATTCATGATCACTACTCATCAGTCGACTAATATGTATGTTTTGTGATCCATTAGCTCATTACCATAATAATTAATCTAATCGATATTCCTAGTTGACTTACCAAGTCATCTATATCACGTAGTACAATTACACTCCTTGCTAACTTACCTTGCTTGATTAAGACATCACAAGTAGCATTACGTCCCTTGGTCGCTATTCGTTCAATTCGGGATCGGGTTAAGTCGGGTCTGATCATGTAAAAGTGTGATCCTTAATGGTATATTGATATGCATGTATCATAATGTAATCCAATTATTCACTCCAATAATAATATTCATTCCTATTTTACATTTACATAAATCAATTAAGTTACTAGGACGTTTTCAGGTAAGGTAGCCGGTGGTGGGCCTAGTGGATTTCTTCGAGTTATATATGGTTCGTGACTATGTCAATTTCTAAAACCGATTGAATACAACTAATTAACTCGAGCTTTCTCTAGTCACAAAATCGATCAAGCGAGTAAGAAATAGTTGAATGGCGAATCCATGAAATTAGGAAAACAATTCTTATACTTTGGATGATTTAAATTAAATGAAACAAAGCATATATATTGGCATACAACGTGGAGACCGAAATGATAGAGTACTCAAGCTAAAAGAGACCAGAATAATAAAAAATAAAAAAAAGTAAAGAAGAAAATCAGTTGGTAAATCTGAAGATAGTGGAGAGCTACTTAGGTATGTTTAAGTTGTGCAGTTGCACACTCCTTTGCCTGTTTCTTCAAAACTTAGCTGTTCACTGACTGGTGCACTGTACGTGTCGATTCTTACTTGTAATTCTTGATCCTGCAAATTCTACTACGCTTACTTGCAAATATATACCAACGACTCTTTCAAATATTTCTGCTACTACACACGAGTGGCAACTACTCCCTCCTTCCGATTTATTTATTTACCTATCTTTCCATTATCGTTGGCGGTCTTTGTATTTGTGATAAAAGCAAAAGTAAATATATAAGCGCCTAAGCGGGACATAAAGAGTATTTCATTCACTATTAACTCAGGTAGTCTCCTTTTGAGGATAATTTTGTTGACACGCGTAAAGATAAGTAACTATTTGTACAGTCGGCTCTATGACGATAGGATGCATAAAGTCGATGGATTATACTAAAATTATACTTCGTAGAATTACGTCGTTGATTTCTTTTAAATGCGTAAAATTGAACAAATAAATATGGACTCGTGTATAAGTTGTGGCTCTCCAAAGCGACTGCAACCTAGGTGTCATAATCAGACAATTGATTGTGTACAAATTCTCATTTAAGACGGGCCGACCCGTCTTTGTGAGAGGGTCTTGATCCATCTTAAGTTTTAAGACGGGTCAACCTATCTTAAGGGAGATTTTATGGATCCTGAGAGCTTTGGGAGAGAGTAACTTTAGACCAAGTGGCTTGATATCATAATGGGTTAACTTTGGGCAAAAACTATATTAAGGGTCGACTCAAAGGCAAGTCGCTGAGTGGATGAGCGATTTGAGCCTAAGTAGCTGGCTCATTGAGCAACTTGCTTCTGAGATGTATTTAAGTCGTTCTCTCCCTCTAAGCGACTTACTCTTTTATTCAGGTAGTGTAATGATTGTTCTACAACTCCTCCAATTGCTAATTAACATCACATGTCACAAAAACATAAAAATTCACAATTTCACATCACCACATGAAATATTTCAAACCAAATTTACTAATATCATACAAAAAGGGTTGTTAAAATATGCAATACAAATATAATACGAATTGAGAATGTAAATATGAATGTATATCTGATCTTATTGATTGTGTTTTACAGCTCATAATACTAGCCCTTTATACAAGAAGGAGATATGTGTATTTACGGAATAGAATAAGGCTAACATCTATAATATCTACATTTTAGGGAAGGGCTTGATTGTTGCCAATAATGTGGGATGTCAATAACGGCTCTAGGGAGATTGTCATCTTGCGTTATACCCCCCTCAAGTTGGAGCATGAAGGTTCGAAACGCCCAACTTGGACAAGAGCTCGTCAAAGGAAGGCCGACCAAGGGCCTTAGTAAATATATCCGCGAGCTGTATTTTGGTGTGGACGTATTTGGTTGCAATGGTACCCTTCTGAATTTCGTCCCTTATAAAATGACAATCGACTTCTATGTGCTTGGTACGTTCGTGAAAGACAGGATTGCGAGCGATATAGAGGGCAGATTGGCTGTCACAATTGAGCTCTATAGGTTGGCCGTGAGGTATACCAAGGAAAGCAAGGAGGCCTTTAAGTCATTTAAGTTCACAAGTGGTATATGCCATTGCTCGATATTCGGCTTCAGCGGAAGAGCGAGATACCGTGGTTTTCTTTTTAGTTTTCCAGGAGATAGGAGACGAGCCAAGAAAGATCATGTAGGCAGAGAGGGAGTGTCGGCTAGTAGGGCAGCTGACGTAGTCGGCGTCGCAATAGGCATTCAAACAAAGAGTGCTATCAGATCGTAAGAGAAGGCCTTGACCCAGAGAGTTCTTAATATATTTGACAACTTGAAGTGCGGCATGCCAGTGATCCTTCGTTGGAGCGTGCATGAATTGAGCTAAAATGTGGACGAAGTAAGTGAGTTCTGGACGGGTAATGGTGAGGTAAACTAAGCGGCCCACCAGACGACATATGGTTGCGGGTCATGGAGGAGGGCAGCCGTGGATAATCCTAGACGGTGGTTGGGGTCCATCGGGACTGACGCGGGTTTGGAGCCGAGGAGGTCTGCTTCGTTCATTAATAATATCGAGGGCGTATTTTCTTTGGGAAACAAATAAGCCGGTGGGGTTAAGGGCAATCTCAATGCTAAGGAAATATATAAGGGAGCCAAGATCTTTCATATAGAAGCACGTACTTAGGTAGTCTTTGAACTTGGTGATGGTGTCGGGATTGTTGCCGCAAATAACAAGGTCATCGACGTAGACGAGAACATGAACTTCAAATGATGGAGCAGTCATGGAAAAAAGAGAGTGATCATACGGACATTGTTGAAAACCATATTGCGTGAGAGCGGTAGCTAATTTGGCATACCAGCATCGAGGAGCTTGGCGAAGACCGTAGAGACTTTTGGAGGCGACACACCTTCCCATCGTTGGAAGGATGGAAGCCCGAGGGTGGTTTCATATATACCTCCTCATGGAGGTCGCCATGTAGGACAGCATTGTGAACGTCCATTTGATGAATCGCCCAATTCTTTGCAGTGGCAATAGCCAGGAGAGTGCGAACAGTGACGAGCTTAACTGTTGGGGCAAATGTTTCGTTATAATCGACGCCTTCGATTTGTCGATTACCCATTACCACTAAGCGGGCTTTGTAGCGTTCAATCGTATCATCAGCATTGTACTTAATCTTGTAGACCCACTTGGAGCTGATCGCCTTTTTGTTCGGAGGAAGAGGTTCGAGTGTCCATGTATTTTTTTTTTCAAGGGCTTCGATTTACCTGTAACATCCTCATATCCCAAAGAGCCTTACAAGACCTACTTAGCATATCAAAACTCACAATAAAGAAACAATACTTTATTAAATTATTAGTTTAAACTCCAATACATAATCCCAAACTAAACGGTATTTGGGATCCAAATGTTAACATAACAATAAGGTAAAGTATAGTTTAAACTCTAAAATACTCAGCAGAAGTTATGACTCGATATGGTGATCTCATCCTCATCCCAGCGCAGCTCTACGAATTTATCTGCTGATCACCTTCTCACCATTCCCCAATGGATCACAATAGTTTTGTCAAACATTAACAGGGTCAGTAACAGTATATACCGACCAATGTTCAAGACAAGCAATAGAGCAAGAGAAATCGGAGGGTCACCGCAGTGGTTACCTCAGCAGCCTTAGGTTACCATCCATGATCTGCAAAACCACCAATTGACCCTAGACCGCAGCCATAGGCGTCGAAATTCCCTCTCACCGCAGCAAGAGAACCCGGAACATTAATGTGCACATCCCCCTCGTAGCGGGAGAACTACGAGAGGCGAACTCGGGGTGTGAAACCGTCTTCCGACGGATCACCAACCAAGTTTTTATAGTAACAACCCAAACTCCAATCCTGAACTCCATCACCATCATCAATCAATCACATCAATTAGCATAAACAGACTAGAACTGATTAGGGAAATCCTACCTTATTAGCAAATTCCGCAAGACAAGTAATGAACTCAGAAATCCTCTTTTATAAAGTCTCCCCCTAATCATACAACGATTATATATAATTAATACTAATCATCTCCCCTTTTCCCCGCAAATCAATTAGGGTTTATAAATAATCATACACAATCACATAGTAGGTACTTACCGAAACAATCAACCAAACAATGAGATATCGGATCCGGCACGGGATGATTAGGGTTTTGTGGTAAGAATGTAAACTTAAATTATGAACTTAACTCTCTTATTAATCCTTAATCAAACCGTCCGCATAATATTCTCAGATCGGTGTACTCGATCGAGTATCATATGTACTCGGTTGAGTACGACTTACTCGGTCGAGTGCTTACCTCACTCGGCCGAGTACCCAAGAACTGAAAATTGTTCCAAACGACAAACCAACCCACTCGGTCGAGTAGCCTCTACTCGACCGAGCACACAATCCAACTCGGTCGAGTAAGCTCTACTCGGCCGAGTGCCAAGTGATACGAAAATTACTCGAAGAGTAAGATTCATTAACTTGCAGCGGAAAGAGACTATGTCACAGTCGGACAGACTGTTGATTCTCGTTGAAACTGGAACAAGTAACAGTGATAAGAATTGTGATATGGAAACACACGGATGTAACAGTCTGGATGACTGTTGCAACCAACAGAAACACACGAACACACAAGAACACGAACAAAGGATATTTGCTCAATCTAGACCTATAGATTGAACAATGGTGATTGATAGTCAAGACCTATTGAATATCAATCGAGTTAAAGTTTGAAACGCGTCAAACAAGAACTAGGTTTGGAACGAAACACGTCGATCCGGATAGCACAATTGCAACAGCAATGTTCTGTCTTTTTCTTATTTATTCAAATCTTAAATTGAGCAATACATATGACTTCTATTTATACTAGTTATTAATCTACCTAACTGCCTTATTTTAATCTAACTAGAATTAGGAAATAAACTAGACTCCTAAATAAACAAGGAAATAAAATATTACTATTACAATTAGGAAAACTAATAATACCGGTTTTAGGAAACCCTTTATTAAGCCTAATAATAATAATATTATCTTATTTGATTCCTACTCCGAGTTGAATTAGGAAATAAGCGAGTCTTGTTGAACTTTGTAACAGTCCCTACGACTGTTGCTTCGGTCAACAGTGACCATCTCATCATTTTTGGATCATCTCCTCCCCCTTTGAAAGGAATTGTCCTCAATTCATGTTATATCACCCCCTGGATCAAATATGAACAACACAAGCCAGAGATCGATAAAGATGGCGTTTCCCTCGGCATCCTCACCTCCTAGCCTCTTCTTGTTCCTTACTCTGAACTTCATAATCCCCTTGTGCCATATCATCTTGTGCCTTCCTCCCCTCCACCCTCCGTGCACATGTATAGAAACATTGTGACGTTTCATGTTGTCAACTAAGCACATCGAGCCAGTAGATGCCTTTACGGTTGCAGCATCCTTTGATACTTGGAAATCAATCAAATAATAATCTTGACGCATCAGACACGTGTTAGCACCGAATATATTCTTGGTGGACTCAACACATACTCCGAACTCATGGCTAAAATCGAATGAATAACACGGCTCTTGGACGTATTCAGCAAACACTTCCTCATCTTCATATTTGTCGAAAATTGGAGGCAATGTTGGATCAAACTTAACATTGTCCTCGTAGATGCTTTCTAATAAGAATACCCCCATCATCTTTTCTTCTTCTCTCTCTCTCTCTCTCTTTTTTTTTTTTTTCGGATGAATATTACCCGTGAAAAGTAACTTTTTTTTTTTTTTGGAAAACAGTACCACGTAATCAAAACCGATTAACCCTCAAACTACCTCGCTCGAGTTTAACCCTTGAACTCTAATCGCAATCAGATATTCAACTAAAAACTTGGCTTTGACACAATCAGGACCGTCTAGATTTAAGGAAATCAAGAGCCGAAGCTCTGATACCACTTATGATACGAAAATTACTCGAAGAGTAAGATTCATTAACTTGCAGCGGAAACAGACTATGTCACAGTCGGACAGACTGTTGATTCTCGTTGAAACTGGAAGAAGTAACAGTGATAAGAACTGTGATATGGAAACACACGGATGTAACAGTCTGGATGACTGTTGCAACCAACAGAAGCACACGAACACACAAGAACACGAACAAAGGATATTTGCTCAATCTAGACCTATAGATTGAACAATGGTAATTGATAGTCAAGACCTATTGAATATCAATCGAGTTAAAGTTTGAAACGCGTCAAACAAGAACTAGGTTTGGAACGAAACACGTCAATCCGGATAGCACAATTGCAACAGCAATGTTCTGTCTTTTTCTTATTTATTCAAATCTTAAATTGAGCAATACATATGACTTCTATTTATACTAGCTATTAACCTACCTAACTGCCTTATTTTAATCTAACTAGAATTAGGAAATAAACTAGACTCCTAAATAAACAAGGAAATAAAATATTACTATTACAATTAGGAAAACTAATAATACCGGTTTTAGGAAACCCTTTATTCAGCCTAATAATAATAATATTATCTTATTTGATTCCTACTCCGAGTTGAATTAGGAAATAAGCGAGTCTTGTTAAACTTTGTAACAGTCCCTACGACTGTTGTTTCGGTCAACAGTGACCATCTCATCATTTTTGGATCACCAAGTACTCAGAAATACGGAGTATTACAGTACCGCCTCGAAGGCCACCCAAAACAAAGTGTTACCTTTGATCTGGATTGGAGGGAGTAATAATCTTGAATTGAGTTGGACTGAAATGCACTAAATGCTAGATAGTACCTCTAAACGGACACATACACATACACGAACATGAATACGAAAGATAAACATGACACGATCGACATCTCATATAATGTAAGACAGTAGGACACGAAGATACGTTTACTAAATTAATAAAATATACAAATACTTTGTAGCTAGAAAGTACAATATTAGTTCTGTAAAAATATTTTATATTTTAAATTTAAAACAAAAATTCAAATTGTATAGTATTCCATAGATGCTAAAGAATTAAAATTTAATCATTAGAGAAATAACATCCTTTATTCAACATACAAAAAAATTAATTTAGCTAGATAAAAGTTAACCATGTTTTTATCATACAAAACCTTTAAATTTAATCATGTTTTTATCATGAAAAGTATATTTATATCAAGCCGAGTTGAAGAGTCCTCCAGTGTTAAGTAGTCTCTAAAGTTTTATAATATTGATAAAAAAAAAATTAGACACAGTTTGTTAAATGTCGAACACATATTTGCGAGTAGCATATATTACTGTTGGTGTCTTCGACAAACACATAAGGTGGTAAAAGATTTGTTGTTTCCTACATTGAATGCACCGAAAATAAAATGAAATGAGCTAACTTAATTCATACGGAATAAAATTAGCTCTAAAAGGACTTGACCACAAATCTAAAATTATCCCAACACTAATATTAAGCACAAAGTCTCATTAAAGACAGGGCATATCCGTCTTTAATGAACACGGATCGGATTTCCTCTCACAAAGAGGCAAGTGAGAGAGCAATTGAAGATTTATTTAGTTTCCCATTTGCCCTCCTACTTGCCTCGTTGCAAGAGGAATCCGACTATATTCATTGAGGTCTGATGATATATCCGTTTTCAATGAGATCAACTGATTATAAAGTATATTATGCAACTATTTGTGTTGAGCATTGCAAGTTTTTTTTTTTTTTGGATCTTCGAAGGTCCAGACTCCAGAATGCTGGCGATTGCAAATTCGGTCGAACCCAACTGCCGATATCGAACCCAACTGCCGTCATAAAGTTTTGTGGGCTTCTTTCACGTTCTTACCAAGTTCGATGTATCTCTTGGACAGTTGGACGACATAATTCGGTCCAATTTTGGAACACATCATTCCATTATTTCCAACCAAAAACATTCTCCCTCACGAAAAACATATTTCATTCTCGAACTTAACCCGCGCCCGACCCAATCCGATATTGACCTGATTAGATTAATGATCCGTGTTACTTAAAAAGTGGTAAATTGTCCCCTCTTTTATCATTGTCGGACAAACTCACATGTGAGACTATTGAGTTTCTTAACACTCCCCCTCACAAGTGAGCCCACTTTTAAACCAGACCGGAGCCATCTACTGATGGACTTTTTCTCCGACTATAAACATGCTCAGACTGGGCCAAATAAGAGGTACTCAAAGCCTCACCCAACTGGCGATTAAAGGCCCAGTTTTTTCATCATATCCAGGTCTTTTGCCATGGGCTCTAATACCATGTTAAATTCATTATCGGGCCTGAGCCACACCCGTACTGAGGAGAGAGAGTCTGTTTCATAAGGTCGAGAATGTTCCACTCTAAAACCAATTGGCAATAGAGGGAGTAGCCCCTTGCCTTATAAAGTGGTAAACTCTCCCCTCTTTTATCAAATTTGGACAAACTCACATGTGAGACTATTGGGTTTCTTAACAATCCGACTATTATTAAGGTTAATATTGATCAAAATGAAAGTCATTTAATATTTAGTTGGATACATATGACTTGATAATGAAATAACTAAACCAAATAATGGTCTAAAGCTAAATTCAATGGTAAAAATGACTTGACCCCATAGTGACCCACACGAATCTAACACGACTCGAAAGGATTTGCTAACTCGATAAATTGGGTCAAAATATGAAGGTGGTTGTGCCCGACCCATACCACACACGAACACATATATGAAGGTTCGTCATTACCTTCATAAAAATGTAGAGTGAACCAAACACCTCTAGGGCACATTTTTAATGAGGTTTAAAGTTTATTCATTTATATATTATATCAAATATCATTCTAACATCGACCACTTAAATTGTTTTGAAACATTAATAAACAAGTTATTCTTGTAAAAGTTGGCCATTAAGTCGGCTATGCGTTGGTGGGCCGGGTCAATCTGGATACGATTTGGGCTATGTCTGCTAGACCGTGAATTGACCTAGTGTAGATGGTAGGTCGAGTTCGGCCGAGTGGAGCTAACTAAGACCCTAAATAGACCCTAAACTTCTCACATGAACTCATTTCGCCATGTAAACCGTACTACATATTTTCAATTCACGCGAATTACAAATTCATATGAAGTTGACTTATGGCGAACCAAACAACCCTTCAATCATACAATTATGTAGGAAGTACAAGGGTAGTAAGAAGATGAAGAATGTATCTACAATAATTAGCAGTTGAGTGGGTTTATGGGAAGAGAATGGATAGCTTAAAGACCAAATTGATGGCGATATGCAAAGTAATGATGAGAGAGGCACATGCCATTACCAAACATTTAACAGTCAACTTTATTCATGCCTTCTTTTCTTCTTATATTTCTTAAGCGACTCTCTTGCTTTTCGACAATCAGTTGGTCTTGCTTCAGACGGACCATTTTGGTCTGAAGCAATAAGACGGAATTTTGTAACAACTTTATAGTTAGATGTAACCACTATTGAAAACAAGTTGATATAAGCTGTTGTTACATTTTATTAAAAAATGGCAACATAATCCCGTCTTATTTTTCAAACGGAAATGGTCCGTCTGAAATAAGAATTTGTGTTCGACAATATATGCCATCAGTCGTCCGGTCGCTCTTATCTTTTCATCCCCGATAATGTTACCCTATTTTCCAAGTGTCTTCTTAGACTTCTCAAAATATATGCATTAGGATTTCAAAGACAAATTCGGTGTTATTAAAAAGCGTTACTTTTCCGTTTACTATTATCTTAAGCTTAATACGGATCGTCCATTCTTAAATAAAAATTGTTGTTTGTAATTATTTGTAAATATTACTTAGGATTTTATATAAGTTACCTATGGAATAATGAAATATTGAAATATCAATGTACTAGATACTTTGTCCCCTTAATTTGTTTTCTTTTGTAAACATGAGGCAAATATTAGTGAACGGGAGGAGTATCTTGGCCAGTCTAATATTGTAGGTATTCTAGTTTTTTTCAGTCGAATTTCACGGGTAGTTGGGTCCGTTTCAACTTTCAATTCTTAAATTTTCTGAATCTACTTGAATTTGATTCAGAAAATTTTTTAATATTAGATTCCGCTCTTGGGCGGAGGCCGAACCCCTTAAACTCGCGTAGAGGGAGGATCAAGTAAGTCAGGATCAAGGGAACCTATGTCCGATGAGATTCTACAACTGATTAATCCCCATCAACTTCCACGTTGCTTTCTTCGACTGCGTCCGGATATAGAAATTCAAGTGGTTCATCTGGTTCGTCTGTAAATCCCTCTTTATTGATAAGAAGATAAGTGTCTTAAAGACTCACATCGAGAAGAGAATCTCGAAACAAGGCCATAAGACGGGCGTTGATCTAACGAGATGTCGATGAGAGGGTCTTAGCCTGTAGTAGCTTGACAGTAGGAAGAGTCTAAAGGCCTAAGTGCATGGCTATCCGGTTCTTGGAGTGCTAAGTATCCAATTTATATATAAGTTCTTAGGTGAAATGAATCTGATGTTATTTAATAATTATTAAATAATTATTAAAATTAAATTGTTTTAATCTTATTTTCAGATTAGATTTAAAAAAGAAAAGTTGCATAAACACGGGAACTCTATCCCAAACCTGTTCATTTGATTCGATGATGATTCTTCGACTGGTCGTAAAGCTGCGACAGCGACGGGCTAGAAGCGGGCGGGCTCTTATTCGGCCCGGTTTTTTGGTGTCGTAGGGGAGGGATTGCCCTTTACCACAACAACATTCGACGTATAGTATAAATAGTGATGTTTGCTCGATGAAATTAAATACAACATTCCTGAATACTGTTTTTTATTTTACCTTTCACATTTTATCCTACATTATTCTCTCTCAACCTTCTTATTTTATCTATTATAGTACAAACTAATCTTTCGATCTCAATAAGATCTTCATCCTTTTCATTTTGGGCCGTTTTTCTAAGATCTTCTTCTTTTCTTTTTGATACAAAATATGTGGCTAATATTACTCCGTTCATTACCCAACCCGCTCATTTTAAATAAGAATCATATTTCTTTACTCTAAAATATTGTGTCCAAAAGTAATAAGGCGTCGTTTGGTTACTCCATACAACGACCTAGACCGCACGACCCAAACCATGAGCCAACTTATTAGTCACTGATTCACAACCCCAAACCTCTCTAAAGCTACCTACCCTTGGCAACCCCACCCATCCCTCAACACCCCAATTAGCACAACCCCCAAATTCAACATAAACCCTAATTTAACTACATAAGGCATCAAAATTGTAAGAATGACATTAATTTGATTATAGTAATACAATTCAACATTGTATTCTATCTGAAATTATCCTATTTTCTTTTTTTACAAACATTATTTTCCCTCAAACTTCTCCTGTTATCCCAATTCAATAACTAGTTTTAAGGACCCTATCTTTTATCACTCAAAGTTCTTGATAATGCACCAACATAAAAGCAAGTGAGTGTAACATCCCCCCTTCTTACTTGATTTCACAATCCCACTTCAAAAATTTATAAATTTAATATAAATGAAATGTTTGGTCCCGCAATCTTTTGAGAACTGAAGATAACATGGGATGAAAAAGTTAACTCAACTAAGGGTCACTTGGTCCATATCTACATGTCGTTTCAATGACTATTGGACATCAAACTGATTAAGGTGTACCCAAAGTTCACAAATTCTTGTTTGTGACGGGCAGTATCCGTCACAAGCTTGCGACGGGTACCACTTCCCCTCACAAATGACCCATTTAAGGGAAAAGGGGAAGCACATGGGGGGTGCCTCACATGTTCCCTCTACCCATTTTGTTAGAGGAAAAACCCGTCGCAAGGTCCGACCCGTCACAAGGGAGACCTACTGCCCAAAGTTATCTTTGGTGTTGAATTAGAATTAGAAAACATTTAATGTAAGAGGAGTTCCCATTTTAAAACTTTCATGTTATTTTAGTCATCATCTTTTTGCTAAATTGCCAACCTACCTAACGTTTTCCCCAATTCAACTAGTGTAATATTTTCGTCCAAAATATATTATATCATCGCTTCACTTATTTTCAGAGTTGGCAAGTCTAATTCGACTCGAGTGACCCGACACGAACCCTAGCAAACCCCACTCGACAGATGTCGAGAATATTGCAGCCTGAAACCGACCCGACCCGACCCTACCCAAGATGATAAGTGATTATTGTTTAATTTGATACGTTTTATTTAATATTGAAGTAACTAAACCAAATAATTGTTAAAAACTAAATTTAATGGTAAAATATTGAAGTATTGTGATAAAGTAACCGGGCCTGATAACGACCCGACTCGATATATCATTTTCACCTGGAATGCCCCGACCCGATAGCGACCCGAACCTGACTAAACCCGAAAGAGCATGCAGAGGTAGACCTGATATGACCTAAACCTGACTTGACCCCACCCAAACCAGACCCAACTAACCTGATTGTCACCTCTACTTATTTTCACCTTCTTAAAATCATATATCCTCTTTATCCCCCATTATAATACTAAAAGAATAAGTCTATCCATTATTTTTCCCTCCAAAATGCACACACACTAGATAAGGAAATAAAATAATATCTCGTTATGATATAATTCCATTAATGCATAATTTTTTTCATTAAATTGATTGTTTTCATTAGACTAAAACTATAGTTTTTTCATTAAAAACGACCGTCGTTTCATTAAACTATAAACTATACGTACAAAACTAACTGTTATTACTAGCTTCATAACAAAAAAAAATAGTGAAATTATTTTGTAAAATTTATAAAATAATACAATTTGATTCATGTTAAAAAAAAAATTGTTTTCACTAATATCAAATGATATCATTAGTTGTTTGATTAGTTTTATATTTTCAAATATCTTTCTCAACCCAAAATGTAATTAAGGATGAGAAATTTTGATGTAATCTCATATTTACTTTCATATGCTGATGTAATCCACTATTTAAGATATACCTCTAGGATTTTTGAGGATTTAAATTTTGCTCCGAAAGATAAATCGTAACTAAAACATATGGTAAAATTCTTATTTTTGTGTAAACAAATTATTTTCATTAAGATATATCTTTCATGTCATTACTTAAATATCTTTATTATTTTGTTGTTTTTATTTATTTTTCTCAAATCAAAATACAATGATGATCAATATTTAAATAACAAATTTAGAATTAAAAATTAAAAATAATATCAAAGATAAAACTCTATAAATACCGTGCATTGCACGGGAGCTATACTAGTACTAATTAAGAGAATAAAAAATGAAATGTTATCCCTCCAAAATGCATTCCTCTAACTAAGGCAACAAATAATATTAGATTTATTTGATTAAAATTTTATCCTTTCATTAACATATAATTTCTTAATGAAACTATAATTTTTTTAATCGAACTCTAGATTATAAGAGTTAATTTAAAAAAAATTGGTATAAAAACATAAGTTATAAATTCCTAAATATTTTGTTTGGTGTTATGATAATAGAATGGTTTATTGCATAATTAAAATAAAATTATAATTTTTGTTATAACAAGCTTCATTAAAAATAAACACTTCCTAGTTCGTAGTGAGATCGCTTGGTGCTATGATAATAGATTAAAAATAAACAAATGATATTAGATTTCTTTTATTTGGTTTGGTGCTATGATAATAGATCGATTTTTTTTTCTCAAATAAAAGAACATCGAGGTGAAATTTGAAAATTAATACGGTTCAATACTTATAAATTAAATAGAGATCGCTACTCATAAATTAAATTTAAAGTACATCCTAGGGAAATCCTCGCCCCCAAACTTAGGAAGAAAATGACAGATATATATTTCATGACGGTTCTTGATACAACGGAATCCGTTTTCTCTTTAATTAACTCCTCGACATGTCTGCCTAGGTAAACTGTTTCTCCGGGTGTATCATGGTTTTGTTAGAGCACTTGCCCCTCTTGTAACTCTTAGCCAGCTCGAACATTGAATAGTTATAATGAAATTCTTCTTTTTCTTTTTCTTGTCATGTGTTGCGTACTTGCGTACCTATTGTTGGTTCGAGCGGCACTCCCCGATGAGTATGGCTAATATATTTTACTCGAAATGTGTCCTTGATATGCCCATCTCAAGTGATGGATAGGCGTGAACCTTCGGGCGCTCCCTGCTCATGCGGCTCGGACAAGGGATCTGGTTCTCGATCTGGGCCAGCCTCTTCCCGGGCTTAGAACACTTAGTACTTCGGACCTCAATAGATATATTATATATACCCCCTCCCCTCGAACCTTTGGCAAGATAGTCCAGGGGATTTCTGTACTTATTAAACTTTCCTTATTCGCGGTTACTTACAATGTTTATAGTATATTACGTCACTGTATTTTTTGCTTTGTTAGTTGAGTAGCTTTTTTTTTTTTTAATTAGAAATTCCTTCCCATATCTGTTTACACCTTGCACCATCCGATTTCTCGTAGGATTGGGTGGGGGTGAAATGCTTTTACTTCCTCTTTCAACTAAGCCTATAAATAAGCTTTTCTTGTTGAGGGTTAGTTTTTCCACAATTCACCTCGCACTGATCCATACTAATGCTCGTTTTCTTTTTTGTATATCTATAGTTACATATTAATAGAAAGTATAAAAGTTTGATATTCACAATGTAATTGGTAAACAATTTAAATAAACAAGATTTTACATTATTATCTTTTATGCTATATGTTAGAAATTGTATCGAAAATTATACACACTTATAAATAGTGCCCAAAAAGTAAATTTATAGAATTAAATGAAATGGAGGAAGTATTAGAGCATCTTCAATGGTAAGCTAGTTGATACTAGCTTACCATTGCCACATAATATTTGTAAGCTAAAACAAGTTTAAGCAACAATTTACCCCAATGGTTTAGCCAACATAAAACTATCTTAATTGGACCCACATAACACATTTATCTATTTATTTATTCAGTTTCTAAATTTCCAACATAAAATTAAAACTTTTTTTAATTATATCATTATTTTCTATTGGTCAAAATTTCTTGTGGGTCCATTTAAGCAAGTAGCTCCATGGAGCTACTAGCTCAAAATTTTTGTGGGTCCTTTTGAGCAAAGCTAGTCTACATGGACTACTCCAATGGTTGAGCTACTAGCTTGCAATTTCATAAAATTGCAAGCAAGTCCCCAAGCCAAACCATTGGAGATGCTCTTAAAGATACCAAAATACTCATAAAATTGTTGTATTTTTTGTTATAAGTCAACTTATAATTGTAATGAATGTCACAATTTCACTTTGACATTAAACATAGAATCATAGAGGGAGAGTATATATCTAGTTAAACTTTAAATTAGGAAAGATTAGTTTATTAAATTTACTTATAACCTAACATTTTCCTACGATATTAATATTTCGATTTTTCTAACGTGTGTTTTTACCTCTCATTATTTTCTTAAAGTGCACAAGTCGTCCTCAGAAACAAGTAATTGTGCTTCTCAGAAGATCATCACACACCCCATATTATACTTTTGCAAATGTTCGACATCTTCTATCCTAAAAGATCATATCACGTTAACTCTCTCTTTAAGTGGAAGTAGGGGTCCTCTACCCAATTACTAATTTGCAACTACAAAAAGATGACATACCCACATTTTAATCACAAATTCCCCTTTCAGACGGGACGACCCGTCTTAAGTTTAAGACGGGTCAAGTCTCTCTCATAAAATGCAAGTGGAGAATAAGTGAGGGATTCATTTGTCTCCCACTTATCCCCTACTTAGACTTTGTGAGAAGGGTTTAACCCGTTTTAAGCTTAAGACGAGTGGCCCGTCTTAAAGAAGAATTGCTGCATTTTAATTCCACATCCAATGCAACCTCCCATTTTTCCCTCTTTATAAATCCAACTATCTAACTAACATTATCTCCTAACATCATCTTATTACAAACCAAAAAAAAAAAAATCTAACAAACTTTCCTAACCCCCTCCAATTCAAATACTCCAAACTCCCCTATTGACAAAAAAAAACAAAAGAAACTAAAACAACCATACATTAAGCACGAAACTAATCATTAACTAATCATAAATCATGCCTCCGCCACAAAACTCAACCCCATTCAAACACCTCAAAAACCCGTCCACCTTACTCTCCCTTCTCCGCCACTCAAACCCTAATGACACTACAAATAAACGAACCAAACCCGCCTCAAAAAGCACCAGCGGAGGCCTTCTAAAAATGTTTAAACTCTTCCCCTTACTAACCTCAGGTTGCAAAATGGTAGCCTTACTAGCTGGCTCCAAGTCACATAGGCGAGCCATGATCGCGGACCACGCAACTATAGGGACCCTATTCGGGTCCCGGCGTGGTCGGATCACGCTCGCCATCCAAGAGAATCCACATAGTTTGCCATTCTTTGTCATAGAATTGCCAATTTTATCCTCGTCTTTTCATAAGGAAATGGCGTGTGATATTTTACGGGTTGCACTCGAAAGCGAGACGAAAACACATAAGAAGAAGTTAATGGAGGAGTTTGTTTGGGCTGTTTATTGTAATGGTAAGAAAATTGGGTATTCTATAAGAAGGAAACAGTTAAGTGAAGATGATGTTCATGTTATGAAAATGTTACGTGGGGTTTCTATGGGTGCAGGTGTTTTACCATCTTCCCATAATAGTAATAGTAATAATAAACGTAATAAAAGTAAAGAATATAATCGTAATTATGAACGTGATTTTGAGGTTAATTATGAAGAGAGTGAATTAATTGAAGAGGAGAAAAGTAATGATGGAGATCAATTGACGTATTTAAGGGCAAGATTTCAAAGGGTTGTAGGGTCTAAGGATTCTGAGGCGTTTTATATGATTAACCCTGATCATTCTGATGGACCTGAGTTAAGTGTTTTCTTTGTTAGAGGTTCTTTTAATTAATTAGTTATATTTTTGGATTTTCATTTAGAGAATGAAAGTGGAATTTTTATTATTTGATGATGATATTGTTGGACACAAATAAAGTCTTTACTATTCATTCATAAATATATTGTAGTCAAAAGGTTACGAACGTACGATATAAAAATTGGATAACTGAACGTATTATGAATGATACATCACTAGTTCGAATGTTCTGATTCTCGGTTCTAGTAGCAAAATCTCAATTTTTACATGAAACAAGCATTTTGATATATTTGGATACATTTTAATTTACATTTTGGAATGACTTTTTATTTGAACCTATCTGAAATGTGAGTAATGTAAAGTGGGAAGCAAACCGAACATGTCCAAGCATGTGCCTAGCTCTTCATTCATTCGTCATTCACTATTGCTTACGTGAGGAAAGTGGTTATAAACACTATACATTGGTACATAGGTGGCCAACAATGCGGGTCAACCCAACTCAAACCGACCCGCCTATATAATACTAAATTACTAATACTCTCCAACTCTTGTGACCTACCCTCAATATTGGCTTGCACCGCCTTCAATTCAGGTTAGGTCATGGTTGTACGTCCCCGGCTCAAACCCCAACCTGATCCTAACTCGTCAGGTCCGGTCCCCAGTCCGCCCAATTCTTCCATTTTCTCGCCGTCTTGTTGTATTTGGGGAACTACTAGGCATGACTCATGAGTGCATGGCCCAATTGAAAATTTGACAAGACCCGTCCCCAATCCATCAATGGGTCAAGTCAGTGTCCGACGACCTGATTGACGCGGTCCTGACCTAGCCATCCCGGCCTTCCCCTATTGTGAGGTCAAGGTTGGTTCAAACAACCTGGACCAGTGTTGGCCTAGCCCGGCTCAACCTGTGCCACCTCAAGGGTTCAGGTTGTATATGGAGGACAAGTAAATCCAATTAGTATCTCTTAAGACGAGTATATTCGTTTTAAGAATAAAACTGGTCAAATACTCCCCACTTGACAAAATAAGATAATTAACTTGCTAGTTCTCTAAGAGCTTTACTTCTGTCCAATACTATTTGAGTCACCTTTGGATTTAGACGTATATATCCGTCTTAAATGATAATTTGTGATTTTAATTATTACATGCATGTTTCAGCGCAGCATAACGACGTTCCATTCTAGGTGACGTGCGTAACCTCGATTAAAATCATAACATGAATTCATCAATTCCATGACCAGTATCACAAATTCAGCCACAACTTGTAGAATTTCCCTATACGCCGTATGATATTCCGTATTAACTTTCTTCCATGCTGCAATGCAGCCATGTTGCACACGGAGTATAAAACTTGATCGATAATTAATCTATTTTTTTCTTAAGCGCATGCAAGTAGATAGGAATAATTGGATAAGCAACCTTATATCCGGACCGAAAAATAGGCCGGATCAGACTATTTGATCTGGAGTTCTGGACACAAGGATCAAATTCTCTTAGATCCGGTACCCGATCCACATTTTTGTGGGTTTCAGTCTTCGGTTAGGTCCGGTCAAAACCAGCTTATTTAGATCTAGACCTTATGGACCAAATTTTAAGTCTTTTATCTTTATTCTTCATTTTTGTGGGTTAGGTCCTTATATATCTTTATTCTTCCTCCTCCATTCTTTATAGCCATGTTATTTCTTTTTCATGATCATCCTTAGTCTTTTATCAAGTCTTTTATTGGAAAAAATTTTCACAAATTCTCGTTTGTGACGGACACTATCCGTCGCAAGCTTAAGACGCATACCATATTCTCTCACAAAATACCCATCAAGGTTGAGTGGAGAAGCACATGGGGGGTGACCACCTTGTCCCCTCTACCCATTTCCTCTCACAAAATACCCGTCGCAAGATCCGATCTGTCGCAAGCAAGACCTACTAAAAAATTTTAGCCTTTTTTTGATTTTCTCTTTCTTAAAGATTTGACTAGACTATAATTTGCTTTCAGATAATTCACATGGTACCCCCGAGGTTTGCCATTTTGCACGAAATACCCAAAATTTTGATTTAGAAAACTTTAAGAGGTCATAACTCGTGTTTACGAGATCATAAAGTGACGATTTTTTTTTTCAAATCGATCGTCTTTCCGAGAACTACGATTTGAAAAAACAAATTATTGTATTTGGATCCCGTAGCTAGGAGTTATTGCATGTTAAAGTTTTTTTGACCGAACAAACTTTGAGCGAGCATATCTCTTGGTTACGAATTCCGAACTCGACAATTTTTTTTTTCAAATCGTAGTACTTGGAAAGACGATCGATTTGAAAAAAAAATCGTCACTTTTTGATCTCGTAAACACGAGTTATGACCTCTTAAAGTTTTCTAGATCAAAATTTTGGGTATTTCGTGCAAAATGGCAAACCTCGAGGGTACCATGTGAATTTTCCGATTTGCTTTCCATTTTAGCCTAGGAGAACATTTTTCAGTCAAATATCTTAGTTAAAAAGAAGGTTTAAATCAAATATTTAATAGCAATATTTCTAGAGTTAAGTTCATAAATTGACCAAATTATTGTCGATTTTTCAGTTTAAAAATGTGTGTATTGAAGTGTTTAATGCTTTTGGATTTATTTATAAGCAAATCTCAGCTTTTTTGGGGTGGTTTCTTTGTACCTCTCTTGTGTTATTTGGCCATTTGGGTCAAGTATTTTATTCTTGTACGGAGTTATAAAGTGATGTACTTTTCCGAGAAGAGTCACTTTCCTTGTAACCTTTTAATTTATTGTTACTTCTTGGTGATGAGATATTCTTTGAATTAGCTTACCTTTCCTCATCCGTAAGGATCATATGCGTTGATTTATGATCAACCTAGTTTTGTGGTGCACCCATATCACCTAAGCAGGCTGCCTTAGGCCAAAACAATTGACATGTATGATGTATGTGCGGCAAGGGAGAAGTTATCGGCTTCAATTAAGGAGCAAGCCATCGTCAATAGCTTATGAGTTATGAACCAACCTATAAGAGATCGATGAGTGAGAGGGCAACTTGCCCAATCGGAATCACACCCGCTCTCAAGCTTTATAGTACATTATATATATAATCAAATACTTAAGTGGTGAACGGGTGATAGGTCCCATCTAATGTAACGCCTCATAATGGGATTAATGGCACATCAGAAGTTGTGTAAAGAACAAAGTAGACGATTGGGTAAGTAATGTGACTTATGTCTATCAATCGGGCTTTCGATGGGTGGGCCTAACTTGGGCAAATGTTGAGGTTGAGTGTTTAAATTTGCAAAAGCAATTCATGTGCTTCAATCAAAGTTTTGAGCCACAAGTACAAATGTTATGCATCAATAACATCATGCTTTATTCTTAAGCAAATGTGTAGGTTGTACGATTTCCTAATTAGTTTTCACATCCAAATATCTTATGCCAAATATGTTTGGGTGGATTTAAGTTCATACACGACCAATTTGTTGCCACATATCGATTCTTAATACGGAGTATTACTCTCTTTGACCAACTATTTATTTACTTTTAATCAAAATATATTTTCAAAATGAATATAAAAAAAATGACCAATATGAGAATTTTTTAATTTTTGTTACAGTTAGATAACATAAGATACGATAATAATGTTTTTACTTGCCTTCTCATTACATATAAACTATTATTTATACAATGATAAGTGGGCTGGGCCCATAATATAATATAACACACTATTACCCCCCTCAAGTGGGAGCATAAGAGTTCACAATGCCCAACTTGCTCACTAATGTAGAAAATTGAGATACACCAAGAGCTTTGGTAAACACATCGGCCAACTGAGCCTCCGAAGGAATGTAGGCAGCGCCAGAATGCCGTCTTGAATAGCATCACGAACAAAGTGGCAATCAATGTCTATATGTTTGGTACACTCATGAAAGACCGGACTTTTAGCAAGGTAAAGAGCAGACTGACTATCACAATAAAGAGATGCAGTTTTGTCATGATGAACACCCAAACTTAGATGGAGACCCTTCAACCATTTAATTTCGCAAGTAATGGCGGCTAAGGCACGATACTCGGCTTCAACAGAAGACCGAGAGACGGTTTGCTGCTTCTTGGTCTTCCATGAAATAGGCAAATGACCGAGAAAAACAAACCATCCAGTGAATGACCGAAGGATAGTCGGACAAGCAGCCTAATAAGAATCACACCAACCAGACAAAGTAAGATTACAATCAGATCGGAGAAGTATACCTTGTCCGGGAGTACCTTTAAGATAACGTACAGTTCGCAACGTAGCATCCCAATGATCTTGACGAGGGGCATGCATGAATTGCGAGAGGACGTGCAAAACATATGTCAGACGCTCGACAAGACGCCTGTAGAACTCGGCATCAGATAGCAGTGGGCTCGTAGAACGACCTAGCTGATGATAAATATCAAGAGGAGGGTGTGCTTGCAGGCTTACAGCCTAAATAACCAACCTCGGAGATAATGTCCAAAACATACTTACGCTGACATAGAAAAATACCATCAGGATTACAGGGAACCTCATTATCGAGTCTGGGTCACACCCGTACTGAGAGAGAGTCCGCTTTATAAAGCCAAAGAAGTTCCACTCTAAAACCAATTGACAATAGATGGAGTAGCTCCTTGCCTTATAAAGTTATAAACTCTCTCCAATTATATCAATGTGGGATTATTGAGTTTTTTAACGCTCCCCTCGCATGTGAGCCCACTTTAATCAAACTGGGGGCAATCCGGCCTCTCTTCCGGCTGTCAAGCAAACCATGTTATTCTTCAACGGTTGCGTCTTGGCCCTGTTTTTTTTTTTTCCCCTTTTTTTATGCCCAAGTCTTTCTACCATAGACTCTAAGATCATGTTACAATTAGATAAGATAATTATGTTTTTTCCTTGCCGTCTCATTACATATAAACTACTCCATCCAATCCAATCCAAACTATCCACATTCCATTTTAGGACAATCCAATCCAAACTATCATACCATAAATGAGTAAAATTAGGACAACTCTATCCTTATAATTAACATACTTATATTTACAAAATTGTCATTCTTATAACATAACTCATCTAATTTATGTATTACCTCTCTCATCCTTTTCCTATACTACCCTCACCAAAAGCAATTTTCTTAAAACTTGTGCAAAAGAACGTGGGTAGTTTGGATTGGATTGGAGGGAGTATTATTTATACAATGATAAGTGGGCTTAACCCATAATATAATATAAGAGACTATTAATTTCCTATTTAAATTATCATAAATTAAATAATATCATTCGTATAAGTTAATCACTTATATGTTGAAAATTTTAGGCAAAATGTAACGCTGACTAATTTGATATTCTTATTATTTGGAGCCCATATATATTGAAATGGAGCTCTTAATTTAATTGTTAGCGGCCAATGTAGATCTCACACAAATACACAATAGATAGAAAAGTATGTAGGGACCATAGTATAAATGGTTGAGAGTGGTAAATGGTAATTTGCAAATTCTCCTCTAAGACGGTTGTACGGTGGGGGTGCGACTAATTAAAAATTATCACTTTTGATTAATAATGACCACTTTTGATTAAATGGGGACCATTTTTAATGACTAAAAATGACATTTTTTTTCTAAGTGGTCATATTTAAAAAAAAATGCGTTTATACAACCGTCGTATAGAAGAACTATTGATGGTAATGGAGCTCGGCACCTGACTGTTAGGTAGCACGGACACGGACACGGACACGGACACGTGATACGGCATCTCGTGAAATTTAGGACATGGGACACGGCATTTAAATTTAATAAAATATATATTTTATAATTATAAATAACGTACGATTTTATTTTTATATTGGTATTTGATATTAAATGTAAATAATTAAAGTTAAAATTTGACTTTGACTATAATTTTATTCTCATTTCCACCAACTCATCTTTAAATCAATCTCTTTTAGTCTTTGAACCTCTCATTCCTTATTTATAGGTGTCCGTGTATCCGTGTGTCCGACACGATGTTTGATACGTGACGGCTAGTTAGGAGAAGTGTCCGTGCTACCTAGCCTGACGGTGAGTTTCACATTGAGTTGTCTCATTATTTGCTTTATATACATGCTTGGGCCGCCTGGGCGGCTTGGGTCGAGTATTTACACTTGCAAGGGTGAGTGAAACTTGGAGACATAAAATTGGGCTTTCAGGAGTGTTAAATGGTCTTATCTCATTTTCCAAATGGGCTGGAAGACACCATCTTATTTAAGTAATTAAGTGTTATAGTTCATTCGATCTAGGCAGTTTCGTAAGTTTGATTAAAATACCGGATTGTAAAACATCGACGACGTTTTAGAAAACATCGACGACGTTTTTCATAAAAAAGACGATAATTGCCCTTTTGCTTTCTCTCTCTAAAACAAAACTCTCTCAAATTCAAAACCCCAAACACACTCACCTTACCCTCTCCCACACCCCCACCGCCCCCACCGCCACCAGTAGGCCGCCGACCCGCCACCCGCCGTCCCCCACCACCGTGCCTGCCGCCCCTGCCGTCCCCAAAAGGTATGTTTTTCTTCTTAATTTTTTTGTTTTGTTTTGTAGATCTAGTTATATTGTTGTAGTTTAATTTGTTAGAATTTGTTTGTTGTTAGTTAGTTTTTGTTTTCAATTAATCTTGTAGTTATTAGGTTGTTATTTGTATGAGATTGTATTGGGTTTGTTTTAATTTGTTTGTTGTTATAAAGTTGTTGTAATTTGTTTTGTGTTAGTTTATAATTATTTCATAGTATGTTTTTTTTGTTCTTGTTAGATTTGTTGTAAAATCAATTTGATATTGTTGTTGGGACAGACTTTGTTTGTGGACAAGTCTGGTGATAGGGTGTCAGCTCAGTTGTTACCCTTACTTGATGATCTGGAGCAGGTTGGAGAGTATGCTTGGGGTGCCGCTTGTTTGGCATATCTGTACCGGCAGCTAGGCATGGCATCGCGACGGGAGGCTCGCGGTGTTAGTGGGTGTCTGCCCTTATTGCAGGCATGGATTTACGAGTACTTCCCCCAGTGTCGGCCACCCGGGGGAGATTATTTGGAGGGCAGGCCACGGGTGGATGCTTGGAGGCACGTTCCTCGGTTTAAGGGCGACATTGACCATTTTCAGATGTGGCGTGTTAGGTTGGGCGGGTTTACCAGGGAGCAGGTTAGATGGACGCCTTATTGGACGCGTATGCCGAGTTCTGCGAGATATTCTCGCTATTCCGGCTATATTCGATATCAGTCCATTGTTGAGCCGTACCAGCCTGATCGTTGTATGCGCCAGTTTGGGTACATTCAGACTATCTCGATGCCTATGCCTATCCCATGTACCGAGTACCGTCCAGCAAAGAACGGTTATAATGTGGAGTTTGGTCGGGAGCCCGATACGATGTGGGGCCACGAGACTTCCTTGGTGAACTTCAAGAGTCGGTCTCGACGAGCTACGATGCCTTTCGAGGTATCTCGAGACTATGAGAGATGGTACGATGATATTTCTCACCGATTCTATTTTTCACCATCGGACCGTCTTCATTTTATGCGTCCACCTTTCCACGCTGAGCCAGAGGTAGCCGTTGCACTTAGTAGGCAGTTCTCAGAAGTCTATCGTTTACCTACTCCGGAGATGCAGCAGCAGCAGTTGGATATTTTGTTTAGTCAGATGAACATGTACTACGATACCCATGATCAGGGTAACTAGTACCGGATATTTATGCATTGTATTTGTTTTCTTCGGTTTTTATGTAGTATTGACTTAACTTTTATTTAATTAGTTATTTGTTTTTATTGGTTTGTTGATTTATTTACTTTTATTTATATTATTGTTGTATTGGCCACAACATGAAACCCCTAAAATTTTGTCTATTTAAACCCTTTACCCAACAATTTATTTCCACACAACTCACTATCTTCTCTCTACTCTTAAAATATATTACTCCTCTTATACTACACTTTAATCATGGTGATGACTAACATTCAATTAGTGAATTATTATCAAAATAAAATTAACGAGATAGTTAACGAGATTCCCTTACTATTCGACCGCCTTATGATTGTTTTGAATAATCATGTACTTAATAATTTCATTAGTCGTCACAATCCTCCCCTATCTTCGCTTCAACTAATGCATGGACCTATTTACGGTCTGAACAACCCTTCCATTCACCCTAGGAACGTAACAGAAGGTATGGTTACTTTTAATCCATTGTCTAATTTTTCCTTTCAAAAAAATTGCAAAAAATTATTATGAAGTTTTGTTTTTGTATTTTCAGAAACTGTCATCTTGAAGCGATGTGAGTGGGAGAAAGTGAAGTTGGAGATAGTTGAACTGTTTAAGAGGTGTTTGACAGTTATTCCATATAGGACCTTACACTCTCTATGTGAAGGGGACGGCCGGATGTTCGTGGGGCCATTTCAGAGTCTTAAAACCTTTGAAATGTATGTAACTTACATAGAGGAGGAGTTTTATAGGCCTAATGGTTCTTCTTCCGAAGGATATTCAACTGATTAAGTGTTAATGAAATGTATTTAACGATGATTAATTGTTGGTTCTTCAAAAAATCGTTGTAATATTTATCAGTTTTTAATTAATGAATAAAGTTGTCAGTTGAGTTGTCACATCATGATCAGAACTTTATTAAAGTTGTAAGTTGAGTTGTCACATCATGATCAGAACTTTATTAAAGTCGTCAGTTGAGTTGTCACATCATGCTCAGAACTTTATTAAAGTCGTCAGTTGAGTTGTCACATCATGCTCAGAACTTTATTAAAGTCGTCAGTTGAGTTGTCACATCATGCTCAGAACTTTATTAAAGTCGTCAGTTGAGTTGTCACATCATGATCAGAACAAATTCCCAGCATGACCTCTATATAAGGAGCTCACTCCACCATCATTTTTCACAAAACTTACTATCTCATCTACTATCTCCCTAAAACCTCATCTACCATCATGCCTATGAACGATGTTGAAGAGGTTAATTTCATACAAAATAGAATTGATGAAATTGTTAATGAGGTTCCTTCCATATTTCGCCGTTTACTAATCGTGTTTAATAATAATATCATTTGGGATTTCATGAACCGTTATGAACCTAATCTCGTATCACTACCACAAATGATGGGTACTCCCTATAAAACAAATTACCCTCATATTCCTGAAATGAATATAACAAAAGGTAAAATTTCTGTCAACTTTAATTTCAAACTTTAATTATATCATTTGTTTGTTTTGAGTAATTAGTTGTTACCATTTTATGTTGTTGTTTAGAATATGTCCTTCTGAAAAGGGATGAACTAAAGAGGATCGAGGCGGAGTTGATTGAATTTTTCAAAAGATGTGAAACCATCATTCCATCCATGACACTACATCAGCTTATGCAGGGTTACCAGGGTGATGGTCAGATATTCCATGGCCCGCCGGAGCCAATTTTTATATACCACATTTATACCGGCTACTTGGAGGAGGAGTTATTCAAGCCAAAGGAATATTCATCAACAGATTACTCCACTGATTAGTCTTACTAAAACCGACTGCGTGTGTTTAATGAAAAAATGTGGTGATGATGGTTTCGTTTGCAACATGGGTATTTTAATCGTTTCTTCTATGTAATGTAATTTTAAGACTTATGTCAGCTTTATTCGAGTACTTTATTAATAAATGTCAACTTTATTCGAGTATTGTCAACGTCAACTATATTTAACCAAAAATTAACGTAAATTTAAAAAAACAAACATTACATAAATATTCATCAAAAGTACTATTACATTTTGACTCCATTAATAAAGTGCTTAACCGAAACTCAATTTCCGTGCAACTTCTTCATCGGTGCTTTCATTTCTACGTCTCCGACTTCTTCCCGTGGCGGATCCGATGCAAGCGTTCCAGTTCTCGATATTTCTCTGGTACAAAGTTTCGAGATGACTGACACTTTCGTGTCTATAAGTCCGCCAAGCGGGAGCTAGTGGTGGCATGGCAACATCATCTTGCGGCCCTCTTGAATGCAACCGCATCCAATGATTGTGGTAGTTTACAATCCACATAACACCAAAGGGTTTTTGACCTGGAACCAAAGCCCTAAGTGGTAAAATTGTCTCACAACTACCACCCCAAATTTTCTCACCATTGTCGCGACGGAAATGACCGATAACACATATAGTCCAGTTGAAGGTGGTTGCAAACACAAGTAAGTGGTCGGAACACATCCAATGCTCCGTACCGCATGGGATCTCAAGATAGAACTCGGCACGCCTCAATGTAATCTCAAAGCCTGTCAAACCAGTCGTAGAGGATGGATGAGTACCGAACAGGTTCTTATAGACGTCGTCGCTCCTAATCTCTCGGGCACACCACATCCTCATCTGAAGGTAGTCGCCCTCTTGCCCCCGTTGGGCATGTGATATAACCCGGTAACCACAGTGACCATCGTCACCGACATCTACCCAACCATCGAACTGGCCCCAAAGCACCTCCG
Source organism: Heliosperma pusillum (assembly GCA_022085475.1). Classification (NCBI taxonomy): domain Eukaryota; kingdom Viridiplantae; phylum Streptophyta; class Magnoliopsida; order Caryophyllales; family Caryophyllaceae; genus Heliosperma; species Heliosperma pusillum. Next base: position 38,149 of record JAIUZE010010811.1, read on the forward strand.
GTACCCCGTATCGTTTAGACCAAGTTGAGAAAAGGCCAACGGTGTAGTTTCTTTCTAACGGAGCGTTTGGTGGTCCTGGAGGAAAGTCCCCAAATAAGTGAGTACGAGCAGTAGATCCATCGGTGCTAGGTGTCCCATATTTCCTTTGACTATGCTCGAAAGACGACTTGTTCCTAGTCGTGGATTTTTTTGGACGACCTTTCGGGTTCTCATTAATAGGAGGTGGCAAAACGTCCTCGTCCTCCGGATGTAAGGCGTCACGCATCTTCTCGGCTACCAACCTACGACGAACCGGGGCACTGTTTCTAGCTTCCACTACTAACCCATCAAACTCATCATCATCGGTTCTCGGCATTTGATCAACACTATCAAATACCAAGGTCTTCCAAAAAACATGAACATCATCAACATGGACCCTCCTACCTCTCCTACTCAAATAAACCAATTTGCATGCACAAGGTAGGCCATGAGTTGTCTCAAGCACATGTCCACATCCCTCCTCTAACCCAACACCAAGACCAAGCCCTCTCTGAAGCTCCTCCTCCATTATTCCTATTGCCTTCGTCGACACGACCCCTAGCAACAATGAGAACAAACGACTAGTTATACGAGGCCGACTCCTTGAATCCTCAAGTGACTTTCTAATCTCCGAGTGTTGACTATCAAGCATGTCATTCATCTTCGACCACATACTATCAAGTGTCAAATTTGCACTTTTCAACCATGACTTAAGTAGAGAATGAGCCGACTCGACACGGGAAGTAGACGTGTTACCGAAATGTAGTACATCGTTTGTATAACATCGCACAAACTTCTCCTTGTGCATCGCCCAAGTGCTCAAAACATATCTCCCTAAGGGACCCCACTTTACACGAAAAGACTCCAATGCTTTTTCATACTCTTCCACGGTTAATGCATCAATAACCCGTACCCAACCCGCTTCTGGATTATAGTAGACAAGATGTCTATACCACTCGGTTTTGTAGATGTTCAGGGTTTTGGCATTGATGGCGCGGTTCACGTGTCACCGACACAATAAATGACTAGAACCGGGAAACACCTCCCTAAGAGCGGCGATCAAACCCAACTCCCGGTCGGTGACGAAGACGGTAGGGGAAACAAAGATAGGTGCAAGAATGTCCGACAACCGCCTCAAAATCCACGTGTAGGAATCCTTGGACTCCGTACAAACAAGTGCACAACCAATTAGGAACGAATTCCCGGTCGGGGTAACACCAACAATCTCAACCAGTGGATTCTTATAGGTGTTTGTCTTGTAAGTAGAATCAATGAGCACAACATAATGATAGGCTCGGAAAAGCTGCACGGCTACGGGATGTGCCATGAATATATGAGAGATCTGTCGTGTCTCCGGATCACTCAAATGCCACATCAAATAATGTGCTTCTACCGCAAGAGCAAACATTTGTTGAGCCGTGTTCCTTCCACCCCTAAATTCCCGTCTCAGTTTCTTCGTCTCGTTATATATTTGATTATTTGACGGTTGAGGTTTAGCCGGCGTTCTTTGGTGAAGAGCGTTCTTGATGTCTTTTGGAAGCACACCGGCCTTAACCTGTTGCCTCACATACGCTTTCTCCTCGTCATCCAAAGCCGCAAAATGACGATCACCATCCTTGTAAACCACTTCCTCGTGATTGTGAAACCCTTTACCCTCGGCGGTGATTATCTTCCAAACTGCACCGCTATCGTCACCTTGCCGAGGGTAGTTCTGCACGGCTCGGATACGGAAAGTGCATCCACACTTATTCGACCCACGACGCTTCTCAGGATTATCAATTGGAGGAGGTCTACCATACCTTGAACATCGAAAGTAAGATGCCAACAACCCGTCTTTTCTTCTGTTTTTTGCCCCATTATTTGCTTTAACCAAAGCAAAACCATGATCCATTGCAATCCTACTCGCCCAATTAAAGGCATCATCGCGGGTAACAAAACCTAACGTCGTTTCAAAAAACGGATTGTAATCGGTGTTATTATTCCCAAATTCCTCAAACGAGTCCTGTTCAATGCAAATACGTCGCTAATTAGACATTAAATAATTAATATATATTAGTAAAACATGATCTACATACGTAAAATGTTATTAATCATGACTATAAAAAAACGATATCATCTCACCATGGTTAGATGAAGAACTGGATGTCATAAACCATGGTCAAACCTCCATTTCACAAGTCTGACCATGGTGGGACTTGTGAACTGGAGGTCTGACCATGGTCAGACATCCATTTCACACGTCCCACCATGGTCAGACGTGTGAAATGGAGGTCTGACCATGGCCAGACATCCATTTCACACGTCTGACCATGGTGGGACGTGTGAAATGGATGTCTGGCCATGGTCCATGACATCCAGTTCTTCATCTAACCATGGTATTTTTTCCTAATTATTTTTTAAAAACCGCAATTGAATTTTAACTAACTAAGACGTTACGTAAATCAATTAAGTTAGATAAGTATAAACAAACAATTACCGGATTCCGGGAAAAAAAAATTAACAAACGTAAAATTTGATTAATATGTGAACATACCGAAGAGTGTTCGTCCCCCATGATAAGCGATTTAAGAAAATTGTTGTTGTTGGATTTAGTCAAATTGTTCTTGTACGATTTTAATTTTTTTAGTTGAATTTAGTTGTTTTGATTTTTAGAGAATTAGAGAAGAGAGAGATAAGAGAGATAGAGAGTATAATTCATTAAGGGCATTATCGTCTTTTTTATGAAAAACGTCGTCGATGTTTCCTAAAACGTCGTCGATGTTTACCAGGCGCCTTAAAATATACTCCGTAGTTCATCAAAAATATACTCCGTAGACACTATTAATTGTTAAGCAAACGATTTTATTAAAATATTATGAGGTTATTTTATTTCTATTTTTGGATAAAAGATCAAATCATTAATAATAGTCATACATCATACAACACTTGCAAAACACATCACGATAAACTTAGTGTGTTTGGCCTAACTTTTCAAAGTGTTTCGGTACTCATAAGCACTTTTTGGCCAAACACCATAATAATTTAAAAGGTAAAAAAAATTTCTCAAAAGCTAAAAATTCTCTTGTTGCCCATAAAAATATAAGCACCTAATTTTTGAAAACTTCTTTTAAAAAATCAAGCTTAAGAAATAGAAATTCATTTTTAAAAATTTAGACAAAACATGCTCTAAAGTAATCTAGATTTCACGCTGAGTGATTTTAACCATCATTTATGTCACGATAGGTAACGCGGGGACGGGTAAAGTAGGTAGGTACTAATGGGCTGGATGAAAAAGGTGTGTACAAGCCGGTAGAGCTGGCAAGTCTGGCCCAATATTGCAAGCCAAAACCGACTTGACCTGTCTCGATGACTTCCCGAAATCCGACATGACCCGATGATCAGTGAGTAAATGACCCTGCCCAGACCCGGCCCGATATTGACCCAATATTTATCCGATTAAATTGATGACCCAATAATGATGAAGTTTAATATTGATCAAAATGAAAATGATTTTATGTTTAGAATGATATGTGACTTAATAAATTAATGAAACCAAATATTGGTCAAAATTAAATTTAATGGTAAATTTTTTTTAATAGTGTGATAAAGTAACCGGGCCCGATAATGTGCCGACCTCAACCCAACTCGGCCCGAAAGTAACAAATTCTAGAGCACCAACTCCAACCGTATTCACTATGAAAGTAATAAGAAAATCAGTAATTCTTGATTAAGACGGTACTATTCGTCTTAAAGTAAAGACGGATGTCCGTCTTAAATGGGAATTTGTACAGGAAAACATATACTCCTACAGTCCTTCGTCAGTTGTTTATTTATTAAAAGTTAACTAAAGGGGAATATTTCCCTAAATATTGAATAAAAAATTAGCATCGAACAATTGATGTTTCAGAAAGTCTTACTTGCGACGGGTCGACCCGTCGCAAGCTTGTGATGGGTTGAGCCCTCCTCATAAAAAACAAGTGGGAGTGCAAGTGGGGGGATACATTTGCCCCCCACTTGCCTCCCCACTTGCACTTTGTGAGGAGAGCTTGACCTGTCGCAAGCTTGCGACGGGTCGTCCAATCGCAAATGAGAATTTGTGTTGATGTTTGGTCTAATAAATCTAATTGCAGATAAGTCCAACATCCAAACATTATTGAAACAACTCAACAACACAAATTCTCATTTGTGACGAACCGACCCGTCGCAAGCTTGCGATGGGTCAAATCTTCCTCACAAAGAGCAAGTGGGGGACAAATGGAGCCCTTCACTTGCCTTGACACTTGCTCTTTGTGAGGGGCATTTGACCGGTCGCAAGCTTGCGACGGGTCGCTCCGTCACAAGCAAGACTTATTGATTTAACAAATGATCCTAATATTCGACCAAGTAGAAGATAACATGATGGAGTAGTAATGGAATACTATAACTCTATAATTCGTCATGAACGCGTTCAATGAATTTTGATAAAACGTAGGGCCCATGCAAAGACAACGACGGTCAATCCATTGACTTAACTGACCTTATTATTAGAACAAGTCTTCCACTTTCATAATATATCACCTCCTTTAGTAAAACTATTAATCATTTTATTCATTCACTTAATTCCACACTTGCTTCTTGTCACTCAGGAGCAGGAGCGAATCTAGAAATAATATTTTGGGTGGCGAATTTTTCATATTTAAGAATTTTTGGAAAATTTGTGGTAGCGAGTGTTACCATTTTACTACTAGTTAGATTTCCCAACATACACTTGATCATGGGAGTAACTGACTTCTTCGCGGGCGAAATCGTGACGGAACTACTTAAACAACTAGTCGCGATTATCCGTCGATCAACTCATTGTAAAGCAAGTGCACAGAACTTGGTGCACTACATTGAGGAACTACTTCCCATAATACAAGAGATTAAGTATTCTGGAGTAGAACTACCACAGTTTCGACAATTGCAACTCGACCAATTATCCGAGAAACTTAGGTCGGGTGTCGAATTGTCGGATAAGGTACTCGCATCGAGTAGATGGAACGTGTACAAGAACTTGCAGTTGGCTAGGAAGATGGAGAAGCTTGAAAAGTACGTCGCTAGGTTTGTTCAAGGTCCCATGCAGGCTCACGTGTTAGCTGACGTCCATCGTTTGAGGTTTGATTCTGCTGAGAGCTTTGATAGGATTGAGCAGTCCACGAGACGACTCGAGAGTCAACTTGGTTCGTTGAGTATTGGTGTCGATGTTGGTGCTGGTGCTGGTGCTGGAACTAGGGCTATCGCTGAAACTGGTGCTGGTGCTGGTGCTGGTGCTGGAGCTGGAGGATGGTTAGAGAATGAGATGAAGAGGGTTGAGGAGTTAGAAGGGATGTTTGAGGGTAATTTAGGGAGTTTAGGTGTGGGTTTGGAGGTTGGTGTTAAAAGGGTTAAGGAAATGGTTATGACAAGAGATGGTAGTGGGGGTGTTTTGGGAATTTGTGGGATTGGTGGAAGTGGTAAGACTACTCTTGCTAAACAACTTTGTAAGGATGATCAACTTAAATGTAAGTCTTCTCAATTTCTCCAATTTTAAAAAAAAATTATGCAACTTAAGTTGTCTATAATTGTTGTCTAAGTAATTCATTCAAGCCCGTCGATTTGCAAATTGTTCTGTTTTATGCCGGATTTATAATACATATTCATATCAAGTTCATACTATTAGAGAATATAACATTCTGTTTAGATATTTAGATTATATTTTGATATGAGAATAATATGTTTACCAAATCATATATCTAGAAGATTCTAGAATTAGGTTTACTCATCCTAAATGTACTATAAATATATGATATTGGTAATACTAATCAGGAAGTCAAATACTGTGAGAATCATCTTATCTTATATGGTATCAGCCTAATCGATTCAAAAAAAAAAAACTCTTCCGCTTGTGTCCCAAATCCTCTCCAAAACCACTGGCCGGAGATGGCAGCACTATTACCATCTCCGGCTGGTTAACAATCGTCACTCACCTACCCTTTCCCTACATCTACCAAAACCAGATCTCCCGTCCTCATCACCATCATCAAACTACTGCCTCTCCCTTTCCGTTCCCAAATCATCACTCCACCTATATTAATATATTAGGAATAAATCAAATTATTTATCTACCCTCCTCCGTGCTTCATGTTGATTGCCTCCGCTGACGCCGATGTTGACTCCGTCAACGCCGATGCCACCATTGCACTTGCCGTTGTCCATAGTTGCTACGCAAACCTTTTAGCATGACTACGAGAAGACAATGTTTTTTTGAAACGGAATATCTGGCTTTTGTCCTGACTCTCAAGCAGCCTGCCTAAGGCCACTACTGTCCTCGCCAACTTCATTCATGTACTGCTACTCTGTTTTTCTTCATCTCCGTCTGATCAACCTTGCCGTTTCCGGAGAACTTCCTGGCAGCCCAATAAGGATAACCCTCTCATCATTACCTTCTATCCTAAACTCTGTCCAAGGCAATCCTCAGAATGGATATCTACATCAGCAATTCTTTATGGTTGCTTATGACCATATTTCTACATCGGCAATGCTTTATGGCTACTGCTCTTACCATGCTGCGTGTTTCTAGTTGTTGCTCTCTTATTGTCCCTGTCTCCTACCTCACTGGACTATAAGACACATGATAACCATATGGTATCTCCTTTACATGATTCTTAGCCATATGATTCAACTATAATGCAATTATACATGTTGCAATATGAGAAGTGTGCTCTCCTCCTGCTTTTCGCTTACTTCTTTACTTCTTATAAGTTCATGCTCATCTCCCACCGCACTAAAGACTTTCCATTTTCTTGAGGTCTAATTGATATGGGTAATTGACCTAGTATCTCTTTTCAAATTCTGGATTACCTCCTTATCTCCCTTTATCCTCCTATATCTCACTTATCTTAGACCTCATTTTTATATCCTATGACAATACATCTGAGCACTTGAGCACTATATTTCTCTTGCATCTCTAATCGATCGAAAATCTTGGCACCTATATTATCTCATTCTACCTTTCTAACTCATGATTACAAATACCAAACATTATATCTCTCTTCATTTCCCCTCTAATGTCATTCTTTTCTCTTATCCTCCATTACCGATATGGTTCGCCGCTATGAGATGCATTTTTAAATGGCTAGGTCACAACAATTTTCAAGCAACGCGATGGTAACACAATGGATTGATACAGAAGACAACATCAATTTCAAGGATATCATCTACTATTTTGGGCTCCAGTCAAAGCGTCCGTCATCTACCGCTTTGACTGTGGGAGCGTATTAGAGAATATAACATTCTGTTTAGATATTTAGATTATATTTTGATATGAGAATAATATGTTTACCAAATCATATATCTAGAAGATTCTAGAATTAGGTTTACTCATCCTAAATGTACTATAAATATATGATATTGGTAATACTAATTAGGAAGTCAAATACTGTGAGAATCATCTTATCTTATATAATTTTTTCATGTCATGCTTGCATAATTTTTAGACAGCAAACATTATCAATTTACGATACCTGACCATAGTTGGTGATAGATTTTACACAACCAACACCGCCACGAGAAGCACGGTCAAATTCATCTTCAACGTACAAGCTTAGAGGAGCACTTCCCTCCTAACCAGGGACAAAGAACAATGTAGCTCAGAACATCACAATTCACAACATATACGCGACATATAAGTAAAGAGAAGTTAATTAGACGAAAGTACCAACCCCGAACTAACCTTGAAGTATTTGTTTACAGGTGAAGCATAAATGATGAATGTGTATTCTGGAGCTGGCGATATCCCTAGGCTCGACCCGGTTCCTATGAGCAATGGTCTAATGTACAAAGCTCCTTTCCCTGGAGGAGGAATCTGTTGTATCAACCATAGGAAAAATTAATTAATTTGAAATACTGCTACATTACTAAGACTCAGATATAGGTGCTATAAACTACCGCTCTTTAATATTTGAGCAATACCCATGTCCGAAATGACACTCACAGACGTGGTATATACTCAGACGTAGGTGCTATGCCACCATACGAATGTTGAAATTAGCGAGTTATGCCAGAGCTAAGGTGAAGAGTTACTCACCCAACGCTTGTTAGCTAGCACGGTCTCCTTTACTGCATCGATAAACTGATTAACAGAAGGGGAAGGCATGCACATTCTTTCCGCCCCTATTTGCAAGCGTAAAGCGTTTTGATCAGGCCGAAACAATACAAGTTTCCCGTCTTCTCTTCTGTATGCCTTCAATCCTTCAAAAAGACCCTATGTGTATTGAATATAACCACTGTCAGCTTTTCGTGTACTAGGAAAAAATATGCAGAAGAAATCAAGTAAAGTGAAACCCGAAATAAGTAGAGGAGTTAGGGCTCAAGTCTAAATGTCTAATCCATCACTATATTTTCTTCAATTTAGGTCGTATGTTTAATATCTCTGAACCTATAGAGCTAGCGATCATGTCTAGTGTTAAGCTCGTGATTATAGGTATAAGCCGTATAACCTCGTATGAAACTTCGGACTTTTAAGAACACACTTATATAGTCGCCTTCTGTTCTCGTAATGCTCTCATACGGATAGATGTAAATCAAAGCAAGAAAGTGCGGATAGAGGTAAAATGTTAGAATGATGAATGTGTCCATAAGAAAATACAATGGATTGTCCTATAACATCGACAGTCCTAGTGGAGGACCTTAGTTATGTCGAGAGGAGACCCGTCTCCCCTAACAATTTAACTTTAAATATATGTCACTCAATAAATTAGCATTCGTCCCCACTTCTCTAACTCTTTAACACCTTGTCTTCCTGTTATTGAATGGACTTGTGAAGTACAATGAGTATTTATAGCTTGAAAACATAGAGCATACAAGGCTAAATTAAATTATCATCTAACACAAATATAAACAATTAATAGTTGGCATATCAAAATTGAGAAAACAAGAGGAAACTCAGCAGCCATGTTTTACCCGTTTATTTTAAGGGTAATGATAAATACAACCCACTGGGTTGTATATAAGCATTAAATGAATTACTTAAAGTGGAAATAAATTAGGTATGTTTGACAAAATTACGCGTATATCGGTGCAATTAATATTAAATATAAGCTTTTATTTCCTCTTTTAGGCTCTTAAATACAACCCAGTGGGTTGTATTTATCATTACCCTTATTTTAATGTGCTACTTGAAAGGGGTAATTGGTAGGTAGGCACAGTAAACATGACCAAGTAATACATCCACAAAGTTCCAAAAAATGTACAACCAACTCGGCTCATTTTCAGTCAAGTACCGAAGATTTTGTATTTTTTTTTGTTAAATGAGGCACAAGACCAGTACAATATAGGGGGAGACGTAGAGCTGGACAGTGGGTGGGCCGGGCTGGGCTGGGCTGGGTATTTGGTGACCTTGAGACGGCCCGCTTGAGGAAAAACGAGGATAAAGGGGTGGGCTGGGGTGTGGACTGGGGAGAAGGGAGCCCGATCCCGGCCTGACTTGATGGCGGGTGCGGGTTGGACAGGCCAACAGAAATGAGGCCGATGGAGCGGAGCGGGGCGGGCCAGTGTGGGCGGGCTGACCAGCACCCTTGTCCAGCTCTAGGGAGAGGGATTTATAATCCGGACATATTGTGAGATTAACTCAGTTTTAACCATTAGGCATTTTCAAAAAAATACATAGACACGGTTGTTAACTCGTCCCAAACTCACTTTTCCATGTATGTTGAATCCTGTCGGATAGACCCAACCGTAGTCCACCCAAATCCGCATTTGATCATTAGCATACAATACAAGTATACAACTAGCAACAATACAACTGAACTACTGAAGTAAAATGACAAGTAGAAAAAAGAAGAAGAAGAGACCTGGCCATAATTTAAGACAACAGAAGCAGGGCTCAACTCAATATTTCCATAAGGAAGAATATGTCCTTGACTAAATTCATCTTCCTTTTTACATTTCATCATGTACATATAATCTGTGGGTGTCAGCCCAAATCCTAGATTCTCCCAATCAATCTCTACTTGCTCCTTCATGTCCTTAGCTTCTTGTCTATCAAAATCATAAACCAACAAAAAAGTACGTAAATTATTTAAGTTGCCCACTACGTATAAGTTACACCCTCACTTTAAATACTGGATCCGCCACTGTAATACTCCGTATATTACAACATTAACGAGGAAGAATCATAAAAATACATTATGGTTTATTTTCAGTAAGAATATATAATGTAATGTTGTTATATTTGGAATTTATGTAACGAAAAAGTGGAATGAAATCAAATACAAAAAAAATACTAATGGGGTAGCCATAGTATACTCTAGTAAATATGAAATATTTAAATGAGAGATAAAATATTCACCTTGAATCTAAAGTCATTGAGGATATCGCAGGAGCCATTGAAGAAATTAGTAAAGTGAGAGAGTGAAACACAGGATGAAGTTTGGTTGGGTGAAAAATATAATGTAGAAACCGTCAAATATATAGACAATGTAGTACGGGTCACTCGTTAATACTTCATTTGATTACGGAGTAGTTGGTTTTTAAGGGACTTGTATAAACAACAATAATATAATGTTGTTGACGGGTTCTAGGTTTGGACCTTGAATTCATTTGATTTGATTGTAGACTTGGCAAAAGAGAAAATTTACGAGGAGTTTCGTTAAAACTTAAAATGGATGTGATCAGTGGTGGAGCTAGAGGGGGCTAGCAGCGTAGCAGGGGCGCTCGCCCCCCCCCCCCCCCCCCCCCGACGGTTGAGATTTTCAAAAATTATAGTTAAACTTTTAGAAAATTTTTTGAGGGTACCTTATGTTATAAGGCGTTCGCCCCCTCTAAAATTTTTCGCCCCCCTAAATTGAAATCCTGGCTCCGCCACTGGATGTGATAAGTGATTATTCGATTCGTCTTAATTATTTGTTAACCGAGAGAGTATTATACATTTATACCTCGTATTTGAAAACAAGAGAATTAATTACTTTAAACAAGAGAGTTAATAGTTTACATTAGCTTTATATTATTTTCCCTTTACTAAATAAAATAACCGTAAACTATTCATTAGGAGTGCCAACAAGGCACTCTAATTATTTTCCTGCACCGCCAAAACTCTTTCTTCTTTTATCTAGTAATGCCCAAACACGGGGGTTTAATTATGGCTACACCTAACCGTAACTCCGTAAGCCATGAAACATCCAATCTAAATTTTGATTGTTTACACTAAACTGAGGTCGGTCGTACTTATTTTGGTGCTTAACTTTGAACTTTTAATTTGTTCTTGTCTAAAGCAATCTAAAATAAAAGTGGAAAAAAGATTACGTATCGAATGTATTAACTCATACTTCCTCCGTTCCATTTGGTTGTATACGTTTGCTTTTTGGACACTATTCATAAGTGAAGATAATCTTTAATACAACTTTTAATACATAACATAAAAGATAGTCATGTGAGATCTTGTTTAAATTGTCTTAACGAGTACAATATTAATATCAAATTTTTATAATTTTTAATAATACGTAACTAAAAATATAAACAAAAGAAAATGAGCATTGACATACGTGATAAAGCAAACGTATACAATCAAATGGAACGGAGGAAGTACTTTTTTAGTTTTTGAGTTTACATATATTTTTCCGAGTATTTACAATTTACAAGTTATATGGAGTCATTTTTTGATAAAAAAACTCAAAATTAGTTTAATTTATAATTATAGTATTTGAGCAATCTTGTATTTTGTTAGCTTAACTTTTAAGTAAATATGCTCAAAAACTTTATCATAAAAAAAGTCAAATTCTTTAAAATAAACCTCAAAAGTTTATCATAAAACTCAAAAAGTACATAATTATATGTATTATCTCTGATGTGTAATCCATGAACTGAACAAGAATTGCCAAATTGATATTTAACTCCCTTAACTTTGTCTGATGGTGAAATTAGGTCCCTTATGTTCATTTGTACGGAGTAGTAATCAAGCCTCATTGCAATAGCCGAAAGTTAAAATAAACCTCATTGTTAGATTTTTCATGAATAACTTACCAAAATTAATTTTATAATTCAATTAATTAAATATAAAATTTAGTTTCTATAACCCTATAACTTTGACATAATATACAATTTTAATAGCGAGTACTAATTTTAGAGATTTTGTTATAAATGTAAGAGTAGTTCATGAAATTATATCATATTTAAAATTTTTTTATTACAGATGTATGAAAGTAAAATTATTTTTTGATGAATAATCAGTTTCATATATATAATAATAATTGAAATTAGTATGTTGAAATTAGTAATTTTCTATGTGTTTTTAGTTGTATATCAATACAAAATGAACTTTTGATGAGATATTAGTGAAAAAAAATCAAGGTTGAATTTTACTTTTTGTCAAATTAAAGATGCTTGATTGCTAAAGCTAAAATTTAGGGGCATAATTTCATCATTGGACAAAATTATGGGGCTAAATTACCACTTTAGCGCGACTCAAACTAATACGAGTATATTAAAATAGGTATCAGAAGTTATGACAGTGCCATTCATAGGAAAAGAAGGCTTACGCATCGAATATATTACTTCATACTCTTTTAGTTGTTGAGTTTACATGTATTTTTTATGTGTATTTAAAATTTATAAGTTATACTCCCTCATATTCTGAGCAATGTTCCCCCTTTCCATTTTCGTCTATTCACAATACCTTCCCCTTTCCTTTTTTGGTAAACTTTTATACTTATTTTAATCACATTACCTCACTACAATACCCCACAATACCCATACTTTATCTTATTTTAATCATCTTACCCCACAACAATAATTATTTTAATCACTTCACTCCACAATAATACCCCACAATACATTCCCTCTCTCCAATCACCTTACCCCCACTACATTACTTTTGCTTATTTAATTCAAAACCTTAAAATTTGTGCCAAATGGAAAGGGGAACAATGCTCAGAATAGGAGGGAGTATAATAATTTTGTGATTGAAAAACTCAAAATTAATTGAATTTATAAGTATAGTTTTTGAGCAATTTTTTGTTTTTTAGCTTAATGTTTAGGTAAACAATCTCAAAAACTTTATACTAAATTAAAAACTCATATTCTTTAATTTAAAATTTGAAAAGTTTATTATAAAACTCAGAAAGTACAAAAGCAGATATGGTACCTCTAATGTATAATCTGTAATACTCCGTATTTCTATGTGTTGGGGGCTCGGCCGAGTATGTACTCGGCCGAGTAGAGGCCACTCGACCGAGTGGAATTGGAACGTTAGTTCTGATCTCGCGTACTCAGCCGAGTGATATCGGCACTCGACCGAGTACATGTACGACGGGTTTTGATGATTTGTCGGACGGTTGGTTAAGGATTTATAAGAGGAGTTAATATTCATAATCACAACTACGTTTCACGGTAAAACCCTACTCCCTGTCTCAAAAACTCTCTCTAGCTCCTCAATAACATCCTTAACCAATCTGTGCCGGATCCGATCTATCGTTGATTGCATTGGTATGTATCTTTACTTTTGTGATTGGTATGTATTGTTACTACACCCTAATTGAATTGGGAGAAAAAGGGAATATGTTGGTATTGATTATATGATCATTGATTGTTTAGGAGGAGACTTTATAAACGAAGGATTGTGATTGTGATTGCATATTACCGGATTTGCTTCGGGTAGGGTTTCCTACTCGGTATTTGCATTGCTAATTGATGGCATGAGATTGTTGATTCTTATTTCTGATTATTAATATGTGATTGATGATGATGGTCACTCTTGTGACGATGATGGAGATTGGGGTTGTTGTCGATGGTTACTATGGTTTGGTGATCGTTGGGAGACGGGTCACACCTCGAGTTTGCCCATGTGGTTAATGTTTCGGGTTATCTTGTTGTGGCGAGATGGAAGTTTGACGCATGTGGTTGCGGTCCAGGGTCAAGTGGTGGTTTTTGTAGAGCGGGGAAGGTAACCTGAGTCTACTGAGGTTACCGATGCGATGGCCCTCCGGTTTCTCTTTCCCTTGTGCTTATCTTGTACGTTGGTCGGTATATGCGAATACTGACCTCTTACTGTTTTACAAAACTGCTGTGATCCATTGGGGGATGGTGAGCAGATGATTGCAGGTGATTGCAGGTAATCTATAACGCTACGTTGGGATGAGGATGAGATCACCATGTCATGTCTGGCTTCCGCTTATCAGTCTTTGAGTCTTGAACATTGAGTAGTATTTTATATTATATTAACATTGTTGAGTTTGGATTATTGGTCAGACAATATGCCGTCTGCTTTGAGTCATGTATTGACATATAAACTTTGATTTAATAAACATTGTTTCTTTATTACTTGTTTTGATATATACTAACTCGGGCAACCGAGATGGTAGCACTCTCATGTGCTAAGGGGGTCTTGTAAGGCACCTTGATGTATGGGGGTGTTACAAATCTATGAACTGTTTATTCATGTCTAGTTGGTGTGGGGTTTGGAGATCCCCCGGGTTTTGTAGTCTCATCATATAAGAAGTGTCTAAACTTTTACCGCTTTTAATTCTTTAAAATAGAGGTTATGGAATTTACGTCATGACCTCACCGGTCAAATTTCCTCGATACACCACTATTTAAAAGACATGCTTTGCAAGTTCTTGTATAAATCGTCCTAGACAAGAATTTGTATAACTTGACATAACTCGTGTTTCTTCTTTAAACTATGAAACTTGAACACTTCTACCATCTAGCGTGTTCTTGTCCGACACTAACTCCTGTATGATACATACACAAAAATACGTGTGAAGCACTTAACAAATTGTGTCTAATTTTTTTATTAATATTAAACTCCTGTATGATACATACACAAAAATACGTGTGAAGCACTTAACAAATTGTGTCTAATTTTTTTATTAATATTTCTAAAGTTGGACACTCTTAGACCCTTGAGGACTCTTCAATCAAAGATCGTTTATTTTATGATAAAACCAATATTATCATTTCCACACATGACATATCTTCTGAATATGTTGGAATATTGGTAATAATATATTTAATCATAAATTTTTGATTAATTAGCATATACTATATAATTTGAATTTTTGTTACAATATAATATAAAATACTTTTATAAAAAATTGTACTTTTATAAATATAAATAATAAATATATATTTATTAAAAATTTTAAATTGTATCTTGTGTTCAATATTTCATGGGATGTCGTGTCAAATGTCTATTTCGTGCCCATGTCAGTGTTTGTAAACGTTTCGGTTATACCTAGACTAGCATATACTATATAATGTGAATTTTTATTATACCTGTCTTAAGCTTGGACGGGTACCGTCACAAATTAGAATATGTGAAATGTATATTGAGGTACAAATAGACGAGTACTTTTGAATTCACATGATATATAGCACATGACTTGAAGTTGCAATTTTGCATGATACGAGAAGACTATAAACAATAATAACTTCAACTTTGTCACTTTCTATTTGTCCCTGTTGTTGTAACAACTTAATAAGGACCCCGTGAGCATATTAGCGCTTAGCCCAAACGAGTCATTATCAATTCGAGAATTGTTGCTTTTTCCAAGTATTGTCTCTAAACAACTAGTCCCTCCAAAAGTTTACGTGTCTTTCGGAGGACGGTCCTCTCATACACCTAAGTCATTATAATATTTAATTTTAATGCTCATTTAGGGGTAAAGAGGACGTTCTTTCGGAGAACACAAGAATTTTTCCTACTCTCTATTATTCGTCTTATTATCAAAACGAGTCAAATATCTTAAATAAGACAAAAGAAAATATTAAGGTATAACAAAAAATTGTATCTTATTGATATTAATGAGTTATTGTTTGACTCTGTTTAAACTTAAGACATATATTTTCGTCTTGAATAAAACTTTGAGGTCTGTCTATACTTCATATATATATCCACAATATGTACTTCGTACGTAACACCAATACAGACACTGTTGATGACATGGATATGAAACAAATACGTGATTCATGTTAGGGCCAAAATTTACTATAATTGGCATGACACGTGGCACAAGGAGATTGGGCATAAGTAAAAGTAAGGATTGATGACATGAAATAATTGTGTCCTTTAGATCAAGTCAACATTTGATGCATGAGAATGAGTCAGCAACTAACTCCTTAAACTTTGTTAAGAGCACATGTAAAAAGAAATGGTCAATAACAGTTTCTTAGAAAATAGGAGCTATTGAGGAAGAACATGAGATTTTTCAGGGAAGACGTTGAAGGTGCTCAGTAGGGTTTGGATACTATAAAAGCAAATGAAGCCAGACAAAGAAGCATCATCTCATTCCACATGATCTTATTCCACATCTCACTCTACAACACTCTCACTCTCATACTCGTAAAACTTGAGTCATTCATCCAAATTTTAGTAATATATTTTACATAATATTTGTACTCTAGTAACCCCCTATGAGTTCCGCTAGGATCTCGTGGTACCGACAGAGTATACCTTGTGGTTCCATCAGTGTATACCCTTTGTACTACCAGAATCTTGTAGTACCACCAGAGCGTAACTTGCAGTTTCGCCATAGTACACCCTAAATAGTTATAGTGCATTAATTTGCGGAATTCCGACTTCCCCCGCGGTTTTTCCCACATTGGGTTTCCGTATCACCATTTTCGTGTGTCCTTGTTCATTTAATTTACTTTCATTGTTATTTTTGTCGTTACTTTTGCTTAGTTTTCATTCGTATTTTATCACAAATCACATATAAACCAAATCCTACAACATGGCTAAAAAGAGTAGACCATTTTGACTCATCCACAAACGATTTAATAGGTTTGGTCAATTTTTGGCTAAAACAATTTGGCGCCCACCGTGGGGCAAAGTGATCGATTTCCATAGCCAAACTATCACCGAGTTAGTAGTCCATCGTCGTGCCTATCAGAAATATTTAGACCTGGCTGTAGAGATGGCAATGGATCCAGGACCCTATCCAGATCCGCGGATCCGGACCCTGATGGAGCGGATATGGATCTCATTTTTATGGATCCAGTGGATATGGGTCGAATATGGATCCTAAAAAATTTACGCGGATCTGGATATAAATATTGTGTTGTTAAGATCCAGACCATACCCACGGACCCATATCTTTTATTTTTTAATTTATTTTAATTATATAAGGATAACTAAAGTTAATAATGCTGATGTTTTCTAATTTAATCAACTCTCATATGTCATTTACTTATTTCATAGGTCATTCTTAATTTATAATACAATTTAAATATTTTTAAATTAACTTTTTCCTCATCCAAATAATAACTTACGCGGTAATTAGTTACTTTATTATGTTACATTTCGATATAATGTATACTTATAATCTTATTAATTAAACATTCTAATACATTTTATGTAATTTTAATAGAAAAATTACAATTAAAAGATGAATAATTTAATAAAATATTTTGAAAACGATCATATCCATTTGGGACCCAGATCCTACCCTGATCCACGGATCTGGATCTGGATCTGAAAATTTTGGACCCTGCGGATATAGGGCGGATATGGATCCAACATATACAATATGGATCTGGATCTGGATCTTATAGGATCATATCCATTGCCATCCCTACCTGGCTGCCATGGTACCCAGACTCTACCAGAGAAGGAATGACCAGTACACAAAAAACTGACAGCATTGTACCAGTAGAAGGTGGACCATCAGGAATGCTCAGTATATGCGTGCATGTCCGAGCAGCCTATCTGAAGGAACCTCCAGGCATCCAAGCCCAACTTCACCAGATACAGATCCCCAGCTGGTTATCCTGGAAGAAATGGACATTCTGCCCAAAATCGTAGAGAACCTGCAGAAGGACAACCTGGATATGAAGGCATGGATAGAAGCCATGGTACCCCTTCACCCAGTGTCGGTCCTACAGAAAGTCCAGTCGATAGTTCCAGCAACTTACTCGCTATAGGATTCAGCAGTATGTAGAGGACCAGAATGGCAAATTTCCCCTAAGCCGGATACCAGATTCAATCCCGAGGGTCTACCGCTGAGTCACTATACAGGTGCGGTCGGACTTGGAGCTCTAACACCTAACCGCTCTCTCTTGTTAACCAACATACAGGCTACCCAAGGTAACATCATCTCTAATGGTACCCTTGGGGCTAACTCTATTTCTAATACAGGTACCACCAGTCAGCAGGTACCGGACAAGCAGTTCAGATCTATCATCAATGCCACCCCTCTATCCAGCAGCTTCGTCAACCAACCCGACTCCATACAACATACCTATGTAGGAGCAGCGTGAAGAGGTAATGCCTTTGGCTTCGTCCCGCTTGTCTATAACCCTTTTTCAGGAACAGGAAGACGGGTGGAACAACAGCTCCAAGAACTCAAAGACATGATCAAAAAAATACTAGGCATATCGCACCCCATTGAAAGAGGAGCTCTAGAGAGTTACACGGACTTCCCCTTCGTGGACAACATATCACTTACCAACGTGCCTAAAGGATTCAAAACACACATAATGACATTATACAATGGGACAAATGACCCGTCAGACCACATCAACCAGTACAAACAGAAGATGATAGTGATTACAGCAACAAGACCCCTGAAAGAGTCTTGTATGTGCAAGGACTTTGGGTCCACCTTAACGGGGGGAACCACTGTAGTGGTTTGTCAATCTGTCGAATAGGTCCTTAACATCTTTTGCGGACTTAATCAATGCGTTCAGCCACCCATTCGCTAGTAGTCATAAGCCAGAGAAGCAGACAATTTATATAGTGTCATTTCACCCTATTTTTCCGCCTTTATTTACCTCATTTTTCTTGCCTTGGATGCTCCCTAGGAGCGATTTTGTTTGTTTTATCTTCCTTCAGCGCTTTTCTTGCTATTATCTTGGTTTTCTAGGTAAAAACGTCACTTGAGGCGGTTTCTACCTCGTTTTATGTGATCAAGAGGATTATAAGCTTCATGGGGAAAAGCTTCATGGGGAATGTCCACTAACGAAGTGACCGACTTGGAGGGCCAACAACATACCCTAGATGGTTCTACCCACACTGGAGGCCCTACTTGGCGTGCCAAAGCCATCCCGAGTCAAAACAAGCGGAGTCAAGAAGAATGGAGAAGACTCACTTAAGTCCCCATGGTGACCATGAAGTCACTAGCGTGAGCAAAAGAGGAAAGAATGCATCGCGGGCGTGACACATACCTTAGGGTCGTGAGCTACATCACAAGGCGAGGCTTCGATCTTACGCTCGATACGTTGTGGGCGTGACAACAATGTCACGGGCATGACAAGCTAAGTCAAAGTTGTGACATGCATATCACGGTCGTGATGAAGCTCACAGAATTGAGCTTGCTTCTGCCAGCCAAGTCGCGGCGCGTGAAACCTCAAGTTGCGGGCATGACAAGCCGAGTCATGGCCGTGACTCCCATGTCACGGTTGTGACTTAGCTCACAAAAGTGTGCTCATTTCATGCAAAACAAGTCGCGGGCATGATTGGCTATGTCACGATCGTGACTTGTCACACCCGTGACTTCACTAAGGCCAGTTTATCTTCCAGAGCCCGTCTCTCCTCTTTTGTAAACCTATATATACCCCCTCTTAATTAATTTGGGGGGGGGGCACGAAACCCTAGACTTAGATTAGTTAGATTAGATTAGATTAGTCCTTTAATTAGTTTAATCCTTTTTCAAATTCTTCCTTAATTAGTTATAATCTAGTCTTGTAATCGGATTTCTTGGGTTTATTTTTGAAGATTGGTGACAAAGTCATCTTCTTTATTCAAGATTTATTTTTTGTTAATCTCATTCCTTAATTAGTTGGTAACTTTCTTAATCTTTTTTATTATCTTGTTATCTTTACTTTATTTCACTATTTGCTTGTTTTAGTTTATTATGTCTTGTCTTAATTTCTCAACTTATTCTTCCATATTTCTCATGTTAATTAGTGAGTAGTGACTTTGCTAGGATTAGTGGGGGATTATGCGCTTTAATAAGGGTTCATCTATGTTTGTTGGGTTGATTTGTTGATTGTTGTCTTTCTTCCAACTTACACCACATGTTTGATGAAATGTTTGCTTAACAAACATGCATGATTCATGTTTGTTTATACATTTCCGTAAGATTGAGAGCCTCAGAATATGTTTTGACTTGCGTATAGTTGGTATATCAGCCTTGTGTACGCGAGAGCTAGTTTGGTTCGGTATATGGGAGGGATTGTAAGATCAAGAGCCTCAATCCATGTCGCCCAAGTTTGACTACCCATTGACTATGAACCCGACTCACTAGAACCTAAATTACCCATTTGAACCCACCGATTCTAGACTTTTCTTTTATTACTTGTTATTTGATTATCTTAGTTTAGTCTTACTTTCCTATTTATTTGCATTTACTCCATGTTCTTAGATTAGTTTCAAATCCATTTCTATATCGTGACACCCCTTGAGCATAGCTAACTTAGACTTTGCATATCAAATACACATCGTCCCTGTGGACCAACCTTGACATGCCACCGTGTTAAGTCTTGTTATAAATATTATCGCAAAGTTAGCTATGGTCATGGGGTGTGACGATATAGAAATGGACATTAGCTACACCATAAGAGAACACTTGGCTTCATATGTAAGAAAATTTCAACCTTTGAAAGATGAGGGTTATTGGGGCCATTACAATGGGCCTAGAATAGTTTGTGATGAGCTCAAAAGAAGGGAAAAAGGTAAACCGGTTGGTAAAAGAATTCGCAATGAAATGGATGAGAAGTGCAAGACTAAGGTGTCATGTAGTTTGTGTCGTGGAATAGAACATAATAATAAAAAAAAAAAAAAAAAACTTGCACCATGAGAGTTAACATATTCCCAAGGTATTCTACTACTTACATTGTGTTTTACATATTCGTTTTAGTCAACATTTTTATTATCTATGTTAATCTAACAACTAAATTACATGTGTTGAAGTAATGGAACAACGTCAACAACAAGGACCGGTGAATAGAAGTTCTCACACAACAAGAATTCCACAGGAGCAAGGCAATATTAGAAGGGGGGACATAGGTTCCTCGGATGTAGGTCACACTTAGCAAAGCACAAGAGATTTATGTTAAGTGATCGTGTAGCAAACTTCATTAAATTAAAGAGTCACAGTTTTTCTTTATTCATAGAGTAGTAGGTATGAAGCTTAATGTGGGTTTAATAACTACTTTGGTTGAGAGATTGAGATCGGAGACCCAACCTTACACTTGATTGTTGGCAAGGCTACTATGACATTTAAGGGGCTTCGTGAAGGATTGGTTGATTGTTAGAAAAATTTAATGGTCTTCCTGAAAGTTTCA
>JAIUZE010010814.1:0-18768 GCA_022085475.1 Heliosperma pusillum
TCATGGTTAGGCAACTGCTCCGTAGAAGGTAGACGGTTACCGATGTCAGGAAGAGCTATCCATTGGGCCCCCCGTACGTGCCACTGAAATTGAGCGTTACCTAACGCATTAATCCAGCACAAGGTGAGGCGCAAGTACTCCTCGTCGACCCTAGTAGCATGTACCTTGGTCAAGGGTGTGTACCGACGGTCTCCCTCAAACCCAGCAAGTCGCCTAGCCAACCAAGTGACCAAAGCACCACAATCCAAGGAATGTTGGGTAGGGGAATTGACTCTCCAGAAAGCATAACACACCAAACCGACCGGGTGAAAATGAAAAACATTCTCATGTTGGGGGTTGAGGGTGGATGCAAGCAATAAAACCTCATGAGAATTCAATTTACTAAGGTCCTTCCTAGCAAACAGAAGAAGGCTAAAGAAACGCAGAAACATACAACCTTAAAAAAGGATGTTGCACATCATTGACAGCCATGGCATTGACACGCGGCTCAGGAAGACCAGTAAAAAGAGAAAAATAATCAACGGCTTGAAAGCCGGAAGGAATAGCAGAAAAAGCATCATCATTACCAAGAGAAAGACCCAAATGGTAAGCTAATTCAGCATATGATAACACAAAATCCCTATTAAGCAACCGAAAAGCCACACGCGTATTTACCTCGTCCCAATCGAAGGAACTAAAGAATTCAAGTGTCAATGGTCGATAAGAAAGTTCATTGAGGGAATATAACCCACCAAACCCGATTAGGTCAAACATATCAAAAATAGCATTACCCAAACCAAGGGCACCGAGAATGGTGGGGCACACACAACGAGTAGGGTCCATAGGATGACCCATAAGCATAGCAAAGTGATCATGTTGGTCTTGTGTGCTAAAAACGATCCATGGGTAAGTCGGGTTACTAGGAATCGCTTCTATTTGAGGTTGTTGGATTAGACGGGGTTCCCTACGGCGCTTGCTACTTCCTACTTGTCTAGACATGACGAATTGAAGTAAATAAAGCACACAAACACCCCAATATGCTCAAAAAGACGGATTTACCCAAACCCTAATTCAAAAAAATCAAACTTGGAGTCTAAAACGCAAGTAAGACGGAGCAATTAGCAATGTAAGAGTGATTAATTACTAAAGGATGAAGAAAAGAAGCGACAAAAAAATAATTAAAAGCACAAAATTAAAGAATGGGAAGCAAACCCTAGATTCACGTTTTGGGGCAAAAATAGGGAGCAAGAACACCAATTTCTTCAAGGATTGCACTTAAAACAAGTAAGATGATGTTTGTTGATGATAATATGATGATTAATTGATGATTTTAGTGTGTCTGAAGGAGGTAATTGAGAGAATAATGGTGAGAAAGAGAGAGAAGTAACCGAAATAATGAAGGAGAAAGAAAGAAAATTTGGGTAATACCTGATTTTTAGCCGCAGAACCGGTCGGACTGGACCTACTCGATCGAGCAAGTCAGGTCTGCTCGATCAAGCAACCCAAAAAACGCATAATTTGAAGTTTGCTCGAGTCTCGAATTTTTTTGGCTTATGTCTAACTCGATCGAGCAAGTGATGCTGCTCAATCGAGCAACCCTAAAAATTCAATGTTTTTTTTCTCTTTTTCTTATTTTTGTTCTTTCTTTCTTTTCGTTCTTAGAGTGAATTCCAATTTTATTGCCTGAAAGCACTCAATAAAATTGTTAGATCTCTCCCTCACCGCACTCTAAGCACTCTAAGCATAAAGTACACATGTATTAACTATCCAAACTAAATCTAATTAACCTATAACATTAATAACTAAGCTATTTTAAATAAAATTTACAAATTAAGTACAAGTAAATACCGGGTTGCCTCCCGGGTAGCGCTGGTTTATATCAGTCCCGCACGACTGTGTTACCTCAAAGTCATGGTAATTTATCAAGAGCGAAAAGTTTGACGGCCTCTATCACTCCTATAAATGCTCCATCATAATAGATCTTCAAGCGTTGACCATTGACTTTGAAGGTTTCACGCTTGTCAGTTTGTAGTGTAACCGACCCAAACTTGTTCACCTTGATAACTGTGAACGGTCCCGACCATCTAGACTTAAGTTTACCTGTAAACAAACGCAAACGGGAGTTAAATAATAATACTTTATCACCAATTTTAAATTCCCGCTGCAGGATATGCTTGTCGTGCCACTTCTTTGTCTTCTCCTTGTAAACCCGAGCACTATCATAGGCATGCAATCGAAACTCATCAAGCTCATTCAATTGCATAAGTCGTTTCTCACCCGCCAGTGAGGGATCTATATTAAGCTCTTTAATGGCCCACATAGCCTTATACTCAAGTTCTACCGGTAAATGACACGCCTTGCCATAGACTAACCGGTATGGAGAAGCACCTATTGGAGTCTTAAAAGCAGTTCTGTAAGCCCATAAAGTGTCATCGAGCTTACGACTCCAATCCTTCCTGGATTTACTCACAACTTTCTCAAGGATAGACTTAATCTCCCTATTAGAAACCTCCACCTGGCCACTTGTCTACGGATGATAACTTAACCCCCGACAATGTGTAACGCCATATTTCTTCAATAAAGTGTTAAGATGGCGTTCATTGAAATGCTTCCCTCCATCGCTAATGAGAGCACGAGGGACCCCAAATCGCGGGAATATGATCTTCTGAAACAGTTTAACAACTGCTTTGGCATCGCAAGTGGGAGTGGCAATAGCTTCCACCCATTTGGAGACATAGTCAGCTGCTACTAGAATATATTGATTACCATGGGAAGATGGGAATGGCCCTTGCTAGTCAATACCCCAAACATCGAATATCTCAACTTCCAAAATACCCGTTTGAGGCATCTCATGCCTGTGCAAAATATTACCCGTCCTTTGACACGCGTCACAAGAACGGACAAATGTAGTAGCATCCTTGAGAATAGTCGGCCAGTAAAAAGCCGACTGCATAACCTTAGCAAATGTCCTTGAGGGACCATGATGATCGCCATATGGAGAAGAGTGACAATGAGAAAGGATGGCATGTACCTCACCCTCTGGAATACATCGTCGATAAATGCCATCGGCACACTCCCGGGATAGATAAGAATCAATCCAAAGTACCTCTTGACATCGTGTTGAAACCTCTTCTTTTGCTGATAAGATTGACCCGGAGGCATAATTCTCCCAACCAAAAAATTTGGCATAATCGGCAAACCACAGAGTCTCCATGGTAATGGCAAGGAGATGATCATCAGCAAACAAATCATCAATGGGGATGGAATCTCCTCCTTCAAACCTTAAACGAGACAAATGGTCAGCAACCACATTCTCTGCACCAAACTTATCCCGGATCTCTAAATCAAATTCTTGTAATAACAAGATCCAACGAATAAGTCGAGGTTTGGCTTCCTTCTTAGCTAACAAGTATTTAAGGGCTGCATGGTCAGTATAGACGATCACCTTAGAACCCACAAGATAAGCTCTAAACTTATCTAAAACAAAGACAACCGCAAGTAACTCTTTTCAGTGGTAGCATAGTTAACTTGCGCATCATCCAATGTCTTACTAGCATAGTAGATCGTATGTAGCACCTTATCTTTCATTTGCCCCAAAACAGCCCAAACTGCAAAGTCACTGGCATCACACAATATCTCAAACGGCAGATTCCAATCAGGAGACTTGATAATAGGAGCTGAGATTAGAGCTTGTTTAATCATGTCAAAAGACTTAACACACTCATCAGTAAACACAAACGGGGCATCCTTATGGAGAAGCTTAGTCAATGGTTGAGCAATTTTTGAAAAATCCTTAATAAAACGGCGATAGAACCCCTCATGACCAAGGAAACTCCTAACACTTTTAACATTCAACGGGTACGGTAATTGCTCAACCACTTCCACTTTAGCCTTATCCACTTGGATGCCTCGTCCAGACACCAAATGACCAAGTACCACCCCTTCAGTTACCATGAAGTGGCACTTTTCCCAGTTTAACACAAGATTACTTTTCTCACAACGTTGTAAGACTTTAGTCAGGTTAGCTAAACAACTATCAAAATCGGTCCCATAAACACTGAAGTCATCCATAAAGACCTCCATAATAGACTCGATATAATCCAAAAAAATAGCCACCATACAACGTTGAAAGGTGGCGGGGGCATTACATAACCCGAAAGGCATTCTTCGGTAAGCAAAGACACCATAAGGGCATGTGAGGGTAGTCTTTTCCTGATTGTCAGGATGAATGGGGATCTGAAAGAATCCCGAGTAGTCGTCTAGATAGCAAAAATATTTACACGCTAGACGCTCTAACATTTGGTCAATATAGGGAAGAGGGAAGTGGTCTTTCCTAGTAGCTACA
Organism: Heliosperma pusillum; assembly: GCA_022085475.1. NCBI lineage: Eukaryota > Viridiplantae > Streptophyta > Magnoliopsida > Caryophyllales > Caryophyllaceae > Heliosperma > Heliosperma pusillum. The sequence continues at coordinate 4,325 of JAIUZE010010814.1, forward strand.
ATAAGCTTCATATAATCAATACACATCCTCCACCCTGTCACTAGTCTAGTAGATATGAGCTCATTTTTCTCATTAGTGACGACCGTAGTCCCTCCCTTATTAGGGACTACCTGAACAGGACTTACCCACTTGGAGTCATAAATAGCGTATATGATCCATGCATCTAACAATTTATGCACCTCTTTTCTAACTAACTCTTGCATAGTGGGGTTCAAACAACGTTGACCCTGCCTACAAGGTTTATGGTCATCTTATAAGTGTATACGGTGCATACAAAAATCAGGACTAATACCTTGTAAATCGTCAATGCTATAACCTATAGCCTTCTTGTGTCTTTTTAAAACTACCAACAAATCAGTAAGTTGGCTTTCAGATAAGTTAGCACTAACAATTACAGGATTCATCTCATGGGAATCAAGAAAAACATACTTAAGATGAGAGGGGAGGGGTTTAAGTTCAGGTTTCTTTACCTCGGTAACCTTAGGGGGGTTACATAAGCTATACACCTTTTGTAAGTTGCATTCCTCTCATGTCAGCATGTTTTCCATCTCAACTACTTCCTTACTTCGTGAGCTTCCAGCTTCAGCAGTGCTGGAAATTTAGGCGATCTCCAGAGGATCCCTTGTCAAACACAAAGAGAGACAGTCATCAATAGTTAAATTCACAATATCGACTCTATGACATGTGTCTTCTAGCATGGGGTGTTTCATTGCATTATCTAAGTTGAAAGTGATAGTGTCATCCCCCACTGTTAGTGTAAGTCTCCTATTCTTAACATCTATAACCGCCCCCGCAGTATGGAGGAATAGTCGTACTAAGATCATAGGAATTTGGGTGTCCTCAGCCATATCTAAGACGACGAAGTCAACTGGTATGAAAACTGTCCCTACTCTAACCGGTACGTCTTCTAAAATCCCCAAAGGGTGTTTAATATAACGGTCGGCCATTTGTAAGGTCATGGTTGTAACGTTAAGTTGACCCATATTTAGCTTTTTACATATAGAAAATGGCATCACACTAACACTAGCTCCTAAATCACATAGGGCTTTATCTATAGCTAAACAACCTATATTACAAGGAATAGAAAAACTCCATGGATCCTTTAGCTTAGGTGGTGATCTGAATTGTAACACAGCACTGCATTCCTCAGTAAATGCAACCGTCTCCACTTCATTAAAGGACCGCTTCCTTGTCAATATATCCTTCATAAATTTTGCATAGGCCGGCACTTGAGTGATCAACACAGTAAAAGGTACACTCACTTGCAAATTCTTGACCACTTCCATAAACCTTCCAAACTGTTTATCGAGCTTGGATTTATGCTGGCGGTGAGGAAAAGGAAGTGTAATGGCGATTTGCTCGGCTTTTTTTGGTTTTGAAGATAAATTAGAGGACTTACCAGCCTGATCAGAGGTTGCTCGATCGAGTTTGTTAAAACAGGAACTTTCATAAACTTCCATACTTTCATCGTTCTCATTCCCTTTCATTTCCGGGCCTTTGTAATGGGTCTCACTCCTCAAAGTAATAGCATTGGCTTGTTCATGTAGAGGGTGTCCCTGAGGTGGAAGATTACCCGGTTGTTTGTGTGGATTTTGAATTACCAATTGGGCAATTTGAGTATCAACCATCTTGTTATGAGCGATCAATTGAGAAATCTGAGCATCTTTGTTTTGTTGTATCATGATACTTTGCTGCAACATGGCTTTCAATTCCGCCATATCATTACTTGGAGGTGGTGGAGGTAGAGCTTGTTAAAAGTTTTGGCCTCCTTGATTTGGACGGTTATAATTTCCTTGAGAATTGCGATTTTGAGGAATCACATAAGAGGAACCTTGTTGCTGAGGTGGTGGCGGGGTAGGATTAAGAACATTCTGACTTTCGTAGGAGAAATTTGGATGCTCTCTTGTCCTTTCATTATAAAAGTTAGAGTACGGTGTACCTTGCTAAAAAGATTGAAAATCAAGTACTTGTTCCACCGTACTCATACACTCTACTGCAGTATGCCCCATGGTACCACATCTTTCACAGGTTGGCTCTTGTTGAACCATGACATGAACCGTTTGTTTATTTTCCAAAGATTTTGAAGTTTGTAATTCGGCAATTTTAGCAGTTAATGCCTCCAACTGAGCTGCAACGGCATTGTATGAACCTCCGCGCCTCGCATTACCCCTGGGAATGCCATACTTAGCAGTGTGAGTAGCCAACTCATCAATCAACTTCCAAGCATTAGCATTGGTAGTGTTATTTTCGAATCTTCCATTGGCAGCAGAATCCAGCAATGCTCTCTGATCATCATATAACCCGTTGTAAAACTGGTTGCATAGGAACTAAGTATCAAAAACATGATGTGGAATAGATTTGACAAGCTTCTTGAAGCGAACCCAGGCCTCATTAAAGTTCTCAGTGGGACTTTCTTTGAAGCTTGTGATTTAACTTCAGATTGCATTGGTTTTCTGTGGCGGAAAGTATCTTTTGTAAAATGCAAGAGCCAGAGAATTCCAATCGATGATACCAAGTTCATCCACATCTAACTCACCCAACCAATCTTCTGCCCCGTCTCGTAGCGAAAAGGGGAATAACACAAACTTGATTTGATCTTGCGTTACCCTACCCGTTAAAGGAATAGAGCAACAATAGTTGGTGAATTTCTCCATATGCTTCACAGGATCCTCACTGGGGCTCCCTCCAAACATGTTTCGCTCCACCAAAGAGATATAAGATGGACGAATATCAAAAGTTCCATTACCCGTAGTAGGGAGTTTGAATCCCTTGGGAATAGATGCAACGGTAGGCTTTGAATGGCTCGCTAAAGTAGGCATGGTTGTAATGGGTGCAGAAATATGTGTATCCTTTTCTAAGGATGGTTTTTATGCGACGAATTCGGCGTAAACTATGTCAAGCGTACTCAAGTCTTCCACTTCTTGAATTTCCTTCCAAAAGTTTCGTCTAACTCGGAGAGTCCTCTCTGGTTCGGAATAGTAGGGTACGAGATCAGACCTGGAACACCTGGGCATAAACGAACACTAAAGAAAAGGATAAGAACGGTCTCAAAGAACTTAGGTTCCCTGAGACGAAGAAAAAGACAAACTAAGTAGAAACAAACAGAAATCTGTTGCCTCCCCGGCAACGGCGCCAAATTTGATAAGGGTAAAGTCGCGTCACCTTAACCAAAGTAATCCTAATTCACTACTAACTAATAGTCAGCGGTAAGTAACGTATCAAATCCACAGGGAGGCGGTAGTATTCTAATCTGTTAAACTAGGTTTGTCTCTATAGTAACAATTTCGAGGTTTTTTTGTTTGTGTTTCTAAACTAATAGCAAACAATAACAATAAAGGTTTGAAAATAATAAGATTAAAAGTCTAGGGTCTCAGGCTCACTAGGATTATTATTCAGGGGTAAGGGTATAATCAACTATCATGCAATAAGGTTATCTAAGCTCACAAGATCGGTCGATTAAATTATGCCCTTTAGATCTACAATTTAACATGCGATCGCAATCATTAAACGAGTTCTATTCAATTATCGTAGCCTATCTTAGTCTTAACCATGTCGGTGTTAATCCTAATTCGTGAGACTAGTTAATTAATCCTGGCCAGTAATCAAACAACTAGAATTAAAACGATAATCAAACGATAACCATGCAATTGCAATTCAATTAATTAGTCTACCCCTTCTAACAATCCTAGATCCCCTTTCAACCCTAGATAAGAATTTAGCTACTCATAACAATATTAATAACGACGGTAATAAATAAAGTAAAAATGATTAACAACAATGAAAGGAGTAACAAAGAATAATTAAAGAACTAGAATGTAACTAATTGAATAACAAAGGAAGATTAAAGAATACCGATTACAAGTTTGAACTTTAAGCTTTGTAGGAATGATAACCTTCCCTTCTACAAGGGGAGGTTCCTTGTGAAAATCTTGGGTTGTTTATTCTTCTTGAAATGTCTTGCCAATCCTTGCCTCCATCTTTGAAAAAGCATTGTCATTTGCCAACGTTGCTTCACCAACTCTTTCTTCTAACTTCCCTTGAGCTCTTATCAAAGTCATGATCAAATATTCAAGACGTGATGTCTCCTCTTGTGTAGGGGCTCGGGTTGGTTTGGCTAGTGAAGGATTATTATAAAACTCATGGGGCAACTTAAAGATGGGCTCCTTACTCTTTCCATTCCCAAAAGGATTATCAAAAGGTTTGTCACCAATCATGTCGATTGTGACTATTAACAGATCTTCACTCTCTTGGGTGGTTTGGCTTGAACTCGACGGGGTTAACTCTTCTACTCTCTTTTGGAGAGACATGATGGTTGATTTGAGTGAGAATATTGTAGGAAAGAAGTATGAGTACATGTTGTGTTGTGCTTGGATTACTTCCCTCGACTTGGCATCTACTTTTGTTATTACTTGGCCATTTTGAAAAGATGAGCATGGAATGGTATGGGGTGCATTAGTAGGTTGGGCTTGGCGAAATTGTGGGTGAAAGGGGTTTAATGGTGTGAGTTTATTCCCACATCTTTGAGGTACATGCCCCATTCCTCCACAAAGTTCACAAGGGGTTGTTGGTGAGGTAAACGGGTTTAAAACGTTTGGACTATATAAAGTACTTCCTGGGGTGGTTTCATTTGATGGAACGGGACAGGCTAAGGAAATGATAGTGTCAACATCACATGAGGTTTCCACTCGGCTTTTCTTTCGCTCTCCCCCATTACTTTGGGAACCTTCCCCACTTTCGCTTTGTGAATAACTCGATAAGGTTGACATGGTGGATTGAGGTTTAAACCTACGATGGAAAGCTATGACGATCTCTTCCCACTCCATTGGTTTTGTGGCATCCTTTAGACGACGGGTGAACCACCATTTGGCTTCTCTCTTTAGTGATAAGGGAAAGAGAGTTTCTTTGATTGGGTTTTGGGTGATCCCCTCCCTCATAAAAGTTTGACACAACTCACAAAAAGTTTGAATATGGTGGGCTGGGTTTTCATTTGGCTCGCCACTGAATTGGTTACCTTCAATGAGATCAATTAGAGTGATATGGACCCTTAGGATCCCATTACCAAGTTCAAAAACCCGGAACTTAGGATCTTCTTTTGTTCGCACCATTTTTTGTCGACCTAAAAGAGGAACACAAAAAGGAAAGTTAGTAATGATTTAAGGTACGGTTGCACCTAAAAATGGTAAAATTTTAAACAAAAATCAGCAATACATAGATAAACAAAACCGTGCTCCCCGGCAACGGCGACAAAATTTGACATGTTGTGTCGCAGTCCCGATACAAAAATAATTACCCACACTTAGGCTAACAACATAAAGAATGTAATAAGGGAAGTAGGGGTCGATCCTCAGGGAGTACGTGTTAACTATGAATTGCTATGGGTTGATTTTCATTTAAGTTCGACTTATTTGAGGTGATTATCTAAACTAATAACATGAAATAAAATGACAAATGTACAATGACGATATTTAAATGACAAGTATGGAAATTGCAATAAATAAACCTATTCTAATTGATGACGGTAAAATAAGCTAACTAAACGACAATAAAAATTACGATGATCTAATAAAAACAATAGAAACTACCTAACAATAATAAAATAAAAACAACAATAAAAACTATCTAATGGCAATAAAATAAAACGATATAACAAACTAACTAAAACGATAAAATAAACTATCTAATCAAAATGATATAGAGATTTAGATATTCACGTCAAATGATTCAAAAGCTTTATTGATACCAATATTAGAATAACTACGATTGTCTAAGCCTTGTAGCGGTATATTCCTCTCGGATTCGTACCGACTTTTTAATGGGTCCTAACATCCTTTCAGCCTGGTTAGGTCACTAAACCCCTATTGGTAGTCCTAATTCCCATCCCAACTCTCGTTTCTAAGACAGAAATTGACTAATACAAACAATTGTTTATGGCCACTAAACAAAGTTATAGAATTTGACACAACCAAAGGAAGAAACAAACTAGATGGTTCTATTGGTATCGATCCTTCTTTTAATTCGCAAATCATTTCAATATTCCAATTTTATTTATTTTATTTACATAATGATAATCTTACATTACTAGGTTTAGTTTATGTGATTAAATAAATTAAGAGGAAAATGATAAGCAAAATTAACTACGAAATAAAAGTACTAAAATGATTAAGGTGATCAAGATTATATTAGTAATGATTCTAATGATGAATTTTATGATGATTATTATATGATTAGGCAAAATAAAATATGACATATTAAACGATATTTTGGTTTCAACTAGATTACTTTTATATGGATTTTCTACCAACAATAATATAAAAACAAGACTAATGAGATTATAGTTCATGAACTTAATATGATGATGAAAACAATACAACTAAAATAAATACTATAAAGAGAAAACAATGATGTCGGAAATTGCGTAAATAAAGGATAGAAAATTACCGGGATTGGAGTACAATTATGTAAGAAAGAAAGCAAAGAACAAATATCCAACCCAATATAATGACAAATGCTTATAGAAAAACTAGAAAAGTACTTGGAAATTACTATAAAAATAGTCTAAGATTGCATAAACTATAAACTATGATCTAAAACTTATATGTAAAATATGTAATGTGTGTTGTGTTATGATTGCATGCTTTTCTTCTCATGAGTTTAGGCTTATATAGGGCTGCTTAGCTGCTGTGTTTCGTCCAAATTCATACCCTAGACAACCTAATAAAGCAATCTATTAGGGCTTGGTAGAAGAAGAGGCAAGAGGCGTTCATCAGCACGCATACCCGATCGGGTATATGGTAAATCCGATCGGGTATGTAACCCTTATGGATTTTCTTTCGTCTCTTCAAATTTCTTCTTTGGGCACGGAATCCTATGCCTTGTTTTGGTAGTTTGCAGCACGAAAATGGTCTTGGGCCAGGCTTTGGTTGACTTGGGCTTGTGTTTTTATTGAGAAACTAAGTCAAAAGTCGAGACCAATCCACTTTGAGGAATGATGCAATGGGAATTGTGATCCAATCATGAAATTGCTATCATCGGTTCCTCGTAAACTTGTATTCTGGTGCCTTTGCTCCATAAAGTAAGAAAATATAGCAAAACCGCTTCATTTCCTATAAAACGAGACAAAGCACGCAAAACAACTAGAATAGTAATATTAGCTCGTTAATCACTTAACAAAGTGCATAAACCATATAGAAATCGAGCTTAAACGGGGGATAAATTAGTACAAACTATCGCTTATCACAGGTGGAGGGTAAGGGTACTAAGACGGGGTCAGTGAAGGGCGGGGAGTCGTGGTGGTGGTGGTGGCCTGACAAGAAGAAGAAGGGGCGATCCGCCGACGAGGTCGATGGGTTTCGGCCAAGGTAAAAATAAGCTCAGATGGAACCACAAAAGAACGAGGGGGAGAGGTAGGTCCTGTCTCAGGATCATGGGTAGGCAACCGCTCCGTAGAAGGTAGACGGTTACCGGTGTCAGGAAGAGCTATCCACTGGGCCCCCGTACCCGCCACTGAAATTGAGCGTTACCTAACGCATTAATCCAGCACAAGGTGTGGCGCAATTACTCCTCGTCGACCCTAGGGGCATGTACTTGGGTCATTGGTGTGTACCAACGGTCTCCCTTAAACAGAGCAAGTCGCCTAGCCAACCTAGTGACCAAAGCACCACAATCCAAGGAATGTTGGGTAGGGGAATTGACTCTCCAGAAAGCATAACACACCAAACCGACCGGGTGAAAATGAAAAACATTTTCATGTTGGGGGTTGAGGGTGGATGCAAGCAATAAAACCTCATGAGAATTCAATTTACTAAGGTCCTTCCTAGCAAACAGAAGAAGGCTAAAGAAACAAAGAAACAACCTTAAACAAGGATGTTGAACATCATTGACAGCCATGGCATTGACACGCGGATCAGGAAGACTAGTAAAAAGAGAAAAATAATCAACGGCTTGAAAACCGGAAGGAATAGAAGTAAAAGCATCATCATTACCAAGAGAAAGACCCAAGTGATTAGCTAATTCTGCATATGACAACACAAAATCCCTATTGAGCAACCGAAAAGACACACGCGTATTTACCTCGTCCCAATCGAAGGAACTAAAGAATTCAAGTGTCAATGGTCGATAAGAAAGTTCATTGAGGGAATATAACCCACCAAACCCGATTCGGCCAAACATATTAAAAATAGCATTACCCAAATCGAGGGCATCAAGAATGGTGGGGCACACACAACGCGTAGGGTCCATAGGACAATTCATAAGCATAGTAAAGTGATCATGTTGGTCTTGTGTGCTAAAAACGATCCATGGTTTAAGTGGGGTTACTAAGAATCGCTTCTATTTGAGTTTGTCGAATGAGACGGGGTTCCCTACGTCGCTTAATACTTCCTACTTGTCTAGAAATGACAAATTGAAGTAAATAAAGCACACAATGCTCACAAGACGGATTTATCAAACCCTAATCCGCAAATAATCATATTTGAGTCTAAAACGCAAGTAAGACGGAGCAATTAGCAATGTAAGAGTGATTAATTACTAAAGAACGAAGCAAGGAAGCAACAAACAACAATTAAAATCACAAAATTGAAGAATAAGAAGCAAACCCTAGATTCACGTTTTGGGGCAAAATTAGGTAGCAAGAACACCAATTTCTTCAAAGATTGTACTTCAAACAAGTAGAATGATGATTGTTGATGCGAGTATGATGATGGATTGATGCCTTGAGTGTGTTTGAATGAGGTTTATGAGAGAATATGGGTGAGAGAGAGAAGTGCTTAGTCGAAATAATGAAGAAGAAATAAAGAAAATTGGGGAAAACCTGATTTTAGAGCAGCGGACAGGTCAGACCGCGCCGAGTCGATCGAGCAAGTGAAGCATGCTCGATCGAGCAACCTAGAAATTTCGGATTTTGAAGTGCTGCTCGAGTCTCGGATAATCTGGCTTATGTCTAACTCGATCGAGCAAGTGATGTTGCTCGATCGCGCAACCTTAAAAATTCAATTTGTTTTCTCTTTTTCTTATTTTTGTTCGTTCTTTCTTTTCGTTCTTAAAGCGACTTCCAATTTTAATACCTGCAAGCACGTAATAAAATTGTTAGACCTCTCCCTCACCGCACTCTGAGCATAAAGTAGACCGATATTAATTATCCAAACTAAATCTAATTAAACTATAACATTAATAACTAAGCTAATTGCTAACTAAAATGCATTTTAAATAAAATTTACAAATGTAGTACAAGTAAATACCGGGTTGCCTCCCGGGTAGCGCTGGTTTATATTGGTCCCGCACGACCGTGTTACCTCAAAGTCATGGTGATTTATCAAGAATGAAAAGGTCAACGGCCTCTATCACTCCTATAAATGCTCCATCATAATATATCTTCAAGCGTTGACCATTGACTTTGAAGGTTTCACCCTTGTCGGTTTGTAGTGTAACCGACCCAAACTTGTTCACCTCGGTAACTGTGAACGGTCCCGACCATCTGGACTTGAGTTAACCTGGAAACAAACGCAAACGGGAGTTAAATAATAATACTTTATCGCCAACTTTAAATTCCCGCTGCAGGATATGCTTGTCGTGGCACTTCTTTGTCTTCTCGTTGTAAACCCGAGCATTATCATAGGCATGCAATCGAAACTCATCAAGCTTGTTCAATTGCATAAGTCGTTTCTCACCCGCCAGTGAGGGATCCATATTAAGCTCTTTAATGGCCCACATAGCCCTATACTCAAGTTCTACTGGTAAATGGCATGCCTTGCCATAGACTAACCGGTATGGAGAAGCACCAATTGGAGTCTTAAAAGCAGTTCTGTAAGCCCATAAAGTGTCATCGAGCTTACGTATTTAATCCTTCCTGGATTTACTCACAACATTCTCAAGGATAGACTTAATCGTCCTATTAGAAACTTCCACCTGGCCACTTGTCTACGGATGATAACTTAATCCCCGACGATGTGTAACGCCATATTACTTCAATAAAGTGCTAAGATGGCGTTCATTAATATGCTTCCCTCCATCGCTAATTAGAGCACGAAGAAACCCCAAATCGCGGGAATATGATCTTCTGAAACAGTTTAACAACTGCTTTGGCATCGCAAGTGGGAGTGGCAATAGCTTCCACCCATTTGGAGACATAGTCGACTGCTACTAGAATATATTGATTACCATGGGAATATGGGAATGGCCCTTGGTAGTCAATACCCCAAACATCGAATATCTCAACTTCCAAAATACCCGTTTGAGGCATCTCACGCCTGTGCGAAATATTACCCGTCCTTTGACACGCGTCACAAGAACGGACAAATGTAGTAGCATCCTTGAGAATAGTCGGCCAGTAAAAACCCGACTGCATAACCTTGGCAAATGTCCTTGAGGGACCGTGATGACCGCCATAAGGAGAAGAGTGACAATGAGAAAGGATGGCATGCACCTCACCCTCTGGAATACATGGTCGATAAATGCCATCGGCACACTCCCGGAATAGATAAGGATCATCCCAAAGGTACCGTTTGACATCGTGTTGAAACCTCTTCTTTTGATGATAAGATTGACCGGGAGGCATAATTCCCCCAACCAAATAGTTGGCATAATCAGCAAACCACGGAGTCTCCATGGTAATGGCAAGGAGATGATCATCAGCACACGAATCATCAATGGGGATGGAATCTCCCCCTTCAAACCTTAAACGAGACAAATGGTCAGCAACCACATTCTCTGCACCAGACTTATCCCGAATCTCCAAATCAAATTCTTGTAATAACAAGATCCAACGAATAAGCCGAGGTTTGACTTCCTTCTTAGCTAACTAGTATTTAAGTGTTGCATGGTCACTGTAGACGATCACCTTAGAACCCACAAGATAGGCTCTAAACTTATCTAAATTAAAGACAACTGCAAGTAACTCGCTCTTTTTCGCTGGTAGCATAGTTAACTTGCGCATCATCCAAGGTCTTACTAGCATAGTAGATCGCATGTAGAACCTTATCCTTCCTTTGCCCCAAAACAGCCCCAACTGCATAGTCACTAGCATCACACATTATCTCAAACGGTAAATTTCAATCTGGAGACTGGATAATATGAGTTGAGATTAGAGCTTGTTTAATCCTGTCAAAAGACTTAACACACTCATCAGTAAACACAAACGAGGCATCCTTATGGAGAAGCTTAGTCAATGGTTGAGCAATTTTTGAAAAATCCTTAATAAAACGGCGATAGAACCCCGCATGACCAAGGAAACTTCTAACACTTTTAACATTCACCGGGTACGGTAATTGTTCAACCACTTCCACTTTAGCCTTATCCACTTGGATGCCTCGTCCAGACACCAAATGACCAAGTACCACCCCTTCAGTTACCATGAAGTGGCACTTTTCCCAGTTTAACACAAGATTACTTTTCTCACAACGTTGTAAGACTTTAGTCAGGTTAGCTAAACAACTATCAAAATCGGTCCCATAAACACTGAAGTCATCCATAAAGACCTCCATAATAGACTCGATATAATCCAAAAAAATAGCCACCATACAACGTTGAAAGGTGGCGGGGGCATTACATAACCCGAAAGGCATTCTTCGGTAAGCAAAGACACCATAAGGGCATGTGAGGGTAGTCTTTTCCTGATTGTCAGGATGAATGGGGATCTGAAAGAATCCCGAGTAGTCGTCTAGATAGCAAAAATATTTACACGCTAGACGCTCTAACATTTGGTCAATATAGGGAAGAGGGAAGTGGTCTTTCCTAGTAGCTACAATAAGCTTCCTATAATCAATACACATCCTCCACCCTGTCACTAGTCTAGTAGATATGAGCTCATTTTTCTCATTAGTGACGACCGTAGTCCCTCCCTTATTAGGGACTACCTGAACAGGACTTACCCACTTGGAGTCATAAATAGCGTATATGATCCATGCATCTAACAATTTATGCACCTCTTTTCTAACTAACTCTTGCATAGTGGGGTTCAAACAACGTTGACCCTGCCTACAAGGTTTATGGTCATCTTATAAGTGTATACGGTGCATACAAAAATCAGGACTAATACCTTGTAAATCGTCAATGCTATAACCTATAGCCTTCTTGTGTCTTTTTAAAACTACCAACAAATCAGTAAGTTGGCTTTCAGATAAGTTAGCACTAACAATTACAGGATTCATCTCATGGGAATCAAGAAAAACATACTTAAGATGAGAGGGGAGGGGTTTAAGTTCAGGTTTCTTTACCTCGGTAACCTTAGGGGGGTTACATAAGCTATACACCTTTTGTAAGTTGCATTCCTCTCATGTCAGCATGTTTTCCATCTCAACTACTTCCTTACTTCGTGAGCTTCCAGCTTCAGCAGTGCTGGAAATTTAGGCGATCTCCAGAGGATCCCTTGTCAAACACAAAGAGAGACAGTCATCAATAGTTAAATTCACAATATCGACTCTATGACATGTGTCTTCTAGCATGGGGTGTTTCATTGCATTATCTAAGTTGAAAGTGATAGTGTCATCCCCCACTGTTAGTGTAAGTCTCCTATTCTTAACATCTATAACCGCCCCCGCAGTATGGAGGAATAGTCGTACTAAGATCATAGGAATTTGGGTGTCCTCAGCCATATCTAAGACGACGAAGTCAACTGGTATGAAAACTGTCCCTACTCTAACCGGTACGTCTTCTAAAATCCCCAAAGGGTGTTTAATATAACGGTCGGCCATTTGTAAGGTCATGGTTGTAACGTTAAGTTGACCCATATTTAGCTTTTTACATATAGAAAATGGCATCACACTAACACTAGCTCCTAAATCACATAGGGCTTTATCTATAGCTAAACAACCTATATTACAAGGAATAGAAAAACTCCATGGATCCTTTAGCTTAGGTGGTGATCTGAATTGTAACACAGCACTGCATTCCTCAGTAAATGCAACCGTCTCCACTTCATTAAAGGACCGCTTCCTTGTCAATATATCCTTCATAAATTTTGCATAGGCCGGCACTTGAGTGATCAACACAGTAAAAGGTACACTCACTTGCAAATTCTTGACCACTTCCATAAACCTTCCAAACTGTTTATCGAGCTTGGATTTATGCTGGCGGTGAGGAAAAGAAAGTGTAATGGCGATTTGCTCGGCTTTTTTTGGTTTTGAAGATAAATTAGAGGACTTACCAGCCTGATCAGAGGTTGCTCGATCGAGTTTGTTAAAACAGGAACTTTCATAAACTTCCATACTTTCATCGTTCTCATTCCCTTTCATTTCCGGGCCTTTGTAATGGGTCTCACTCCTCAAAGTAATAGCATTGGCTTGTTCATGTAGAGGGTGTCCCTGAGGTGGAAGATTACCCGGTTGTTTGTGTGGATTTTGAATTACCAATTGGGCAATTTGAGTATCAACCATCTTGTTATGAGCGATCAATTGAGAAATCTGAGCATCTTTGTTTTGCTGTATCATGATACTTTGCTGCAACATGGCTTTCAATTCCGCCATATCATTACTTGGAGGTGGTGGAGGTAGAGCTTGTTAAAAGTTTTGGCCTCCTTGATTTGGACGGTTATAATTTCCTTGAGAATTGCGATTTTGAGGAATCACATAAGAGGAACCTTGTTGCTGAGGTGGTGGCGGGGTAGGATTAAGAACATTCTGACTTTCGTAGGAGAAATTTGGATGCTCTCTTGTCCTTTCATTATAAAAGTTAGAGTACGGTGTACCTTGCTAAAAAGATTGAAAATCAAGTACTTGTTCCACCGTACTCATACACTCTACTGCAGTATGCCCCATGGTACCACATCTTTCACAGGTTGGCTCTTGTTGAACCATGACATGAACCGTTTGTTTATTTTCCAAAGATTTTGAAGTTTGTAATTCGGCAATTTTAGCAGTTAATGCCTCCAACTGAGCTGCAACGGCATTGTATGAACCTCCGCGCCTCGCATTACCCCTGGGAATGCCATACTTAGCAGTGTGAGTAGCCAACTCATCAATCAACTTCCAAGCATTAGCATTGGTAGTGTTATTTTCGAATCTTCCATTGGCAGCAGAATCCAGCAATGCTCTCTGATCATCATATAACCCGTTGTAAAACTGGTTGCATAGGAACTAAGTATCAAAAACATGATGTGGAATAGATTTGACAAGCTTCTTGAAGCGAACCCAGGCCTCATTAAAGTTCTCAGTGGGACTTTCTTTGAAGCTTGTGATTTAACTTCAGATTGCATTGGTTTTCTGTGGCGGAAAGTATCTTTTGTAAAATGCAAGAGCCAGAGAATTCCAATCGATGATACCAAGTTCATCCACATCTAACTCACCCAACCAATCTTCTGCCCCGTCTCGTAGCGAAAAGGGGAATAACACAAACTTGATTTGATCTTGCGTTACCCTACCCGTTAAAGGAATAGAGCAACAATAGTTGGTGAATTTCTCCATATGCTTCACAGGATTCTCACTGGGGCTCCCTCCAAACATGTTTCGCTCCAC
>JAIUZE010010815.1:0-22350 GCA_022085475.1 Heliosperma pusillum
TACATGATACCCAAGCATTAGACCAAGGTTAAGAAGCATAATAAATAAGAAACATAGATAACTCTCCAAAACGACAAGTTTGGAAACTAACTTATACAAGGGTTCACTTCAAACTGTCATAACTATAGTTCTAGATATGGGAATGCAGAAATTCCAAGTTGAGGTGATAGCTTATTCTCTTACGGTTCCAACGAGTGGTCACAAGCCCAAAACAAGCAAGTAACGAAGGAGATATGAGCATTTTACCAAAAAGGGTCAGTGCTGTGAATTTGCACGAGTCACCCGAGAACAACAAACACCATTTCTATCATTTCCAATTTTCATAATTCACTTCTATCAACTATCAACAATCAATATTCATCATCAACAATCATCAACTAACAACAATCATCATCAAAATCATAATTTCTAAGCTTTCTAATTGTATAAAAAAAAAACGAATTCTAACATGGAAATCATGTAAAACACGTAAATGATACCGAGTAACCCTTCACCGTTACCTTTACGCGTCTTTAATCGATTACTAAACCTTCCTAGTAGTCTCCACCTACAAATAGGTAATAAAAGATGAATAAAATTCATCTTGAAAAAGACGGATAATTTAAAAAGCGAGAAAGACGGTAATTTTATTACCAATACGGATAGAGGAAGCTAAGAGGGGAAGAATAAGACGAACTTACGTGAATTTGAGCGAGTAACGAAAGAGTAGTGACGATTTGAAGACGGATCAAAAATGGAGGCTAGGTTTTGGTGTTTATGGTGAGGAAGAAGAAGATGTTGAGTTGTGAGGGAAATTAGGTTAAGGTGAGGTAGTATGAGGGAGTATATGTAGGGTGAGTAAGTGGGAAAAAGTCAACTAAAGTCAAAGACGGCTCAAAAGTCAAGAAAAGTCAAAGACGACTTAAAATTCAAGAAAAGTCAAAGACGACTTAAAATTCAAGAAAAGTCAAAGACGACTCAAAAGTCAAGAAAAGTCAAACTCGACTCAAAAGTCAAGAAAAGTCAAACTCGACTCAAAAGTCAAGAAAAGTCAAACTCGACTCAAAAGTAAAGAAAAGTCAAACTCGCCTTAAGACGGGCTTTTCATGAAATCTCACAGAAATTCCAAATACGAACTCGGAAATTCTAAATTCGACTCGGAACATAAAATTATAAATTAAAACTTAAATTTGCTGCAAAGATTTCGTAAAATATTTCTACTAGAAAAATAGGGTACATTTCCGGGTGTTACAACCTGTCTTTCTATACTTGGCCCGAAGGGGGGTATGGTACTGCTTATGATGCAGGTGTGCAGCAGACCGGACTTGATTACTGTGGTACTGACTATGGCGTCGAGAGATTTGGAGGGTATAGAGGTGATTTTAGTGGTCACCAATTAGATGAGTACCAGTCCTTAGGAGCCAGCAACCCAACCGGGATCGTTGCTTCTAGTGGTAATTATTATTCTGCAGATGATACGTACTATACAGATGCTTCTAGATCCGCATCCGAGCCGCCTCCTTCAGAGAGGAGAGGCCATAGCTGGTGGCCTTTGAGATGAGATGATAACAACCTCCCCTTGTTTATACTAGCTTGGGGGAGGCTAGACATTTTGTAAGCTTTTATTTCTTTCTTTTATTTTTAGCATTTTTATTTTTCTTTCTAACCCCTTTTCCCATTAAAATTTCATCTTGTTTCTCTGTGCTATGGGCTACCAACCGTTTCTCGGTTTGATTCTATTATAATTGCATGCACATTGAGGACAATGTGAAGTTTTAGCTTGGGGGAGGATTTGCATTTAGGACTTACTGCATTTAGGATTGCATTTAGATTTTTACTTTTCTATTATTGTTTTGAAAAAAAAAAAAATCAAAAAGACAAAAACAATAGATCATTTCCATCTTACATTTCTCAATTTATAGTTTTTATAAGCTGATGTTTCATTATGTTATGAGGAATTATGCATTCATGGGGATGTCTTATACACAGTAGGTAGAATGTTGCATTTGGACTTAATTAAGCTTGATCTTGACTTTGGCAAGCTACTCATATTGTAAGGTAGAGCCTCCAGTGGTCGGTACATCTGAACCCGATCCCAGTTTAGGAGTGATTAGTTTCTCCTTATAGTTTGTGTCACATCAAAACGCATAAGTACGGTTTTTATTCCATTTTCTATAAGTATTACTATCATGATCTACATTTTGAAGCCATTTAATCCTGTTCACATTTCACATCGCCCAAAAACACCCTTCTTTCTAGCTACATTACATTATTTCCTACCCTTGTTGAGCTAGTAACTGACTTTATGTGTAGGGGTGTTCTGTGCTTTTACGATATTCTGATAATGACACCATTTAGTGTGAACCTGTTGTCTCGGGATTGCTGATTCCCGTGTTTTTCACTGAAAAGAAATTTGAAAAGAAAAAGAAAAAAAAAGAGAGCTTTGAGGGGAAAAAATGAAAGAAAAAAGCTTAAAAGAAAAAAAAGAAAAGAAAAAGAAGAGAAAAACGCTTCCATGAATGAAAAGGAAAAGAAAGAAGAATTTCGGGAAGTCGTAACTTGATTTGTCATGATTAATAAGCCAATATGCTGCTTTTGGCTTTGACTATTGTTTATGGAAATTGGTATGAATTCGATTGAGTATTCACTACACATTTGGTTATTACTAGCTTGACTTAAGCCCCACATGACCAAAATCGTTTGTCCACTTTCTTACCCAAATTTCCAAGCCTCTTCTTTATTTCTCAAATGCTTCTTGCATTACATTTTGATCATGATTTGTCTTACTTAATGAATTTGGATTGTCTACCATACTAGACTACGGACACATTCTTATAAGTTGTAGATAGGAGAGTGTCACTTCAAATTTGAACCAATATTTCCTATTTCACAAAAATTTGAGTGAAGAGTGTATCGAAAGAGTCCATAGTCAATAAGATCATGCAAAAGCTGAAAAAGTCCATAGAATATTTTCTATGCTGCGCCGTTATGTAAATCTCAACCATGATTCGCACTTTCCTTTGCCCTTGTTGTTTGGGGTTTATGATTCATCTACTTGTTAAGAGCTTATTTGTGAGATTTGGATGATAGATTGATCATTGTTTGCTACCCTTGTCCTGGTTATGATTGTTATGTTTGTTTGAGGACAAGCAAGGGTTTAGCTTGGGGGAGTTTGATAAGCGATATTTTGTACTAATTTATCCCCCGTTTTAGCTCGATTTCTATATGATTTATGCACTTTGTTGAGTGATTAACGAGCTAATATTGCTATTCTAGTTGTTTTGCGTGCTTTGTCTAGTTTTATATGAAATGAAGCGGTTTTGCTATATTTTCTTACTTTATGGAGCAATGGCACTAGAATACATGTTTACGAGGAACCGATGATAGCAATTTCACGATTTGACTAAGATTCTGCTACATCCTTCCTCAAGTGGACTCATTTTGGACTTTGACTCTGTTTCTCAAAGGAAAACATCAACCCAAGTCAAAGGAAGACTAGCCCAAGCCCAATTACGTGTTGCATTAACCAAGACCAAGGCATAGGATTCCGTGCCCAAAGACGAAATTGGAAGAGACGAAAAATCCATCAGGGTTACATACCCGATCGGATTTACACATACCCGATCAGGTATGTCTGCTGATGAACGTCTCTTGGCTCTTCTTCTACCAAGCTTTAATAGAGTGTTTTATGGCTTTGTCTAGGGTACGAATTTGGACGAAATACAGCAGCTATGCAGCCCTATAAAAGCCAAAGAACACAACACACAATGAGCATAGATTACAACACACAATTAGCATACAACACAACACAATAGTTTACATCTTTCTTTCGTACAAGTTTTAGATTATAGTTTTTAGTTTATACAATCTTAGACTATTTTTACAGCAATTTTCAAGTACTTCTCTAGTGTTTTTCTAAGCATTTGTCATTGTATTGGGTTGGATATTTGTTATGCTTTCTTTTATTTGCATTCCAATCTCGGTAATTTTCTATCCTTTATTTACGCAATTTCCGACATCATTGTTCTCTCTTTATAGTATTTATGTTAGTTGTATTGTCATCATCATATTGAGTTCATGAATTATAAAATCCTTAGTCTTGTTTTTATATTATTGTTGGTAGGAATTCCATATAAAAATAATCTAGTCAAAACCAAAATATCGTTTAACATGTCATATTTTATTTTGCCTAATCATATAATAATCATCATAAAATTCATCATTAGAATCATTACTAATATAATCACCTTAATCATTTTAACACTTTTATTTCGTAGTTTAATTTTGTTTATCATTTTCTTCTTAATTTATTTAATCACATAAATTAATTGTAATATTGTAAGATTATCATTATGTAAATACAATAAATAAAATTGAAATATTGAAATGATTTCCTAGTTAAAATGAATTAAAAGAAGTGTCGATACCAATAGAACCACCTAGTTTGTTTCTTCCTTTAGTTGTGTCAAATTCTATAACTTTGTTTAGTGGCCATAAGCAATTGTTTGTACTAGTCAATTTCCATCTTAGAAACGAGAGTTGGGATAGGAATTAGGACTACCAATAGGGGTTTAGTTACCTAACCAGGCCGAGAGGACGTTAGGACCCATTAAAAAGTCGGTACGAATCCGAGAGGAATATAATATACCGCAACAAGGCTTAGACAATCATATTAATTCTAATGTTGGTATCAATAAAGCTTTTGAATCATTTGACATGAATTTGTAATTCTCTATATCAATTTGATTAGATAGTTTATTTTATTGTTGTTTAGTTAGTTTATTTTACCGTCATTTTATTTCCGTTCTTAGATAGTTTATTTTTGTGGGAAATCGGTATTATCACAAAACAATTATTATAGGATTATAACGAAAAGTAATAATTTGATTATCGAGTCATAAACGAAAACAATGATAATAGTAGAGATTTAGAAATCAATCTCCGGTCCTAGCAATTTGGCGTAAAGAACAGAGATATCAAAGTAGATATCCTCCTAATCGTTGCACCCAAGATGCTCCGAGAAATACCCTTTTCTTCTGCTAGAAAGTAAACCTTTTACAGGATCTCACTGTTGATAAGAAGGTTTTTTGAGTTTTGTCAAAAGTTACAGTTAACTTTTGTCTGTTGTGTGATGTTCAGATGAGATGGAGGCAGTGTGAGAGAATGAGAGCAATTAGGTTAGAAAATCATCCTGCTCCCCTATGCAACTCACGGCACATATAGGGTTTAATATGAGGGGATTTTTGTCTCCTCAAACTAACTACCCATTAACTAAAAACCGAGTGTATCTGGATACATTCGTTTTTGTTTATTTTAGCTTCCAATATAATGTAATATACTATAATCGTCGTATTTACATGGACCGACATTATAATCCATCATTAATTATAAATATCCGTATATTTATAATTTGCCAATTAATTATAACGGTTTATGATTAATTAGCTTACATTATATACTATAATTAAATATAACTTTTTATATTCAATTTTACGAATTACAGTTAATTCGTCTCAGCTAACTTTCGTCTCATCATCACATTGACTAACCTTTTAGTCAATTACACTGACTAACCTTTTAGTCATATAATAGGGTATCAATATGATTATTTTCTCAAATAATCACATCTCTCAAACACATCCTATAGGTGTGACTTTTAGGGACCAGTTGATCACCGCCATCTGTATGACAATAACGTCAAACTTATCTAGCAAGCCAACCGTTATTGATAAACGTTAATCAACTGATTATTATACAAAGTATACCCTGTGAACCTACAGAGATTTATTTATGTTATTGCACTAACTGGAGGACACTAGCTCCAACAATCTCCCACTTGTCCGTACAAGTGTATGTGCGATAACCGATTCTCATATCCATAATAAATTTCTCCCACTCAATGTAAACCAATTTGCAAAGTCCGTATTCACAAAGGTCGTAGTTTACAAGTGATCTGTATCAAGAGTGGTTTCCCGACTAGAGAGTAACTTAACTGATAAACGAATCTTATTCGAGCATGGCCATGCATTTCAGTTACAGCTCCTCGAGTGGCCCTGAGAAATATCATATCCTGATAAAGGTTGGATATTTTCTTCAACTCGAATCTTGCAGATACAAGCGCAGTATGAAATGACCCAGTGAAAATCTACTTAGCCTCCTGTTACGGTCGACCGTGAGAAAGAAACCAAAGTCACCCAAAAACTGCCTTTATCTCAAGAGACAGTCGATAGTCAAATGAATCGACTCTAGGAACACTATGGATGTCCTATCCACGACCTGGCACCTAATGTTCCGAAACATTTAGGACTCCATAACGTCGTCACAAAATTGTCCTGCGCAGTATCTTTATAACTCGCATCTGTGATCGATCAGTCAACAGTTTGACTTATGGCTCGTTGAACCCACCATCAATCGACGTCACAAAATAATTGCCAGAGTTATCAGCTCATGTAGGCAATTACGGACCAAAACAAATAAAATGTAATTCAGTTCACTTTGTGGTGTTCAATGTTGTCCGTACAACCCACATGAAAAAAAAAATATAACACAAAACGATGAATACAACTCAGGATCACGTTTGATTCCCATGGAAATAACGTGCCCTTCATGTTTATCATATCTCAATGGTTTAGTGAGAGGATCTGCGACGTTATCATCCGTAGCAATCTTGTCTATCACTATCTCCCTTTGCTCCACGTAATCTCGGATCATGTGAGCCTTCCGTAGTACATGCCTAGACTTGTTGCTGGACTTGGGCTCCTTAGCCTGGAAGATGGCACCACTATTATCACAATAGATGGTGATCGGGTCATCCGAACTAGGAACTACAGTTAGTCCTTGTAAGAATTGACGCATCCATATAGCTTCCTTCGCAGCCTCTGAAGCAGCATAGTACTCGGACTCAGTCGTAGAATCTGCTATAACAGTTTGTTTGGAGCTTTTCCAGCTGACCGCAGCGCCATTAAGAGTAAAAACAAATCCAGACTGAGATTTCGAGTCATCTCGATCCGTTTGGAAGCTAGCATCTGCGTAACCGATTGCGCATAGCTCAGTGTCGCCTCCATAAGTCAATACCCCATCCTTAGTCCTCCGTAGGTACTTAAGGATATTCTTAACAGCCATCCAGTGTGTTTCACCTGGATTGCCTTGGTATCGACTTGTCATACTCAATGCATATGCCACGTCTGGACGTGTGCATATCATGACATACATGATCGATCCTATAGCAGATGCATAAGGAATCCGACTCATGCGCTCGACCTCTTCCGATGTCTTTGGTGCTTGAGCTTTACTCAACTGCATCCCAGAGACCATTGGAAGGTTCCCCTTCTTGGAGTTGGTCATGCTGAACCTCTCAAGAATCTTATCTATATAAGACTCCTGACTGAGGGATAACATCCGTCGTAATCTATCTCTGTAGATACGGATCCCCAAAATTCTTTGTGCCTGGCCCAGATCTTTCATCTGGAAATGGTTCTTTAACCAAACTTTTAACGAAGTTAAGAGAGGTATGTCATTCCCAATCAAGAGTATGTCATCGACATACAATATTAGGAAGACAATCTTGCTCCCACTCGACTTGATATATAAGCATGGTTCCTCAACCGATCGAGTAAATCCATTCTCTTTTATCTCCTGGTCGAAACGATGATTCCACCTCTGAGAAGCCTGCTTAAGTCCATAGATGGAACACTTAAGCTTGCATACCTTCTTAGGATTTTTAGGATCATTGAAACCTTCGGGTTGTACCATGTACAACTCCTCCTCCAAAAAACCGTTTAAGAAGGCGGTTTTCACATCCATCTGCCATATTTCATAATCATGAAAAGCAGCAATCGCTAAGATTATCCGAATGGAACGCAGCATGACTACGGGTGCAAAAATTTCATCATAATGCAAACCGTGCACTTGAGTGAAACCCTTTGCCACTAGTCGTGCCTTGTATGTATCTGGTTGTTCTTCTACAGAATGCTTTATCTTGTAAAGCCATTTGCACTGAAGAGGCCGAACCTTATCAGGTAAGTCAACTAGATCCCATACGTCATTCTCATACATAAAGTCCATCTCGGATTGCATGGCATCAAGCCATAGCTTAGAGTCGGAACAGGTCATAGCACCTTTATAGGTAGCGGGTTCGTTACTCTCAAGGAGTAAAACGTCATCACTCTCATTCTCCTCGACCATACCAATGTATCTGTCTGGAGGAATAGAGTGTCTACCCTACCTCCTAGGTTCCAAAGGAATATTTACCGCAGCAGATGATGAAGGAACAGTTTCCTCCATTGGTTGCTCGGTTGTTGGTTCTTGAATCTCCGACAGTTCGAAGGTTCCATTACTTGTCCTATTCTCGAGAAATTCTTTCTCTAAGAACGTCGCACTAGCCGCAACAAAAACTCGATGTTCGGTAGGCGAGTAAAAGTAATGACCAAACATCCCTTTTGGATAACCAATAAATTATGTCTTGACCGATCGTGGGCCGAGCTTATCGTCAGGTCTCCACTTGACATAAGCCTCGTAGCCCCAAACCCGAATAAAGGACAAGTTAGGGACCGTTCCCTTCCATAATTCATATGGAGTCTTGTCTACAGCTTTAGACGGACTTCGGTTAAGTATTAGAGCAGCTGACAAAAGAGCATAACCCCACAATGAATCAGGTACAACCGTGTGACTCATCATGGATCAAACCATATCAAGTAATGTTTGATTTCTCCGTTCGAACACACCATTCAATTGTGGTGTTCCAGGTGGAGTTAACTGTAGTACTACACCACAGTCTTTAAGGTGTCGATCAAACTCCTTCGAAAGATATTCGCCACCACGATCCGAACGTAGTGCTTTAATCTTTCTATCCAGCTGGTTTTCAACCTTATTCTGGAATTCCTTGAACTTGTCAAAGGACTCACTTTTATGCTTCATTAAGTAAACATAACCATATCTACTCAATCGTCCGTGAAAGTGATAAAATATCTATAGCCATCTCTAGCGTTGATTGACATAGGTCCACACACATCAGTATGTATGAGTCCTAATAGGTCAGCAGCGCGCATTCCAACACCTTTGAAGGAAATTCGAGTCATTTTGCCTATGAGACATGATTCACACGTGCCAAAAGATTCATAGTCAAATGGGGAGATAGTCCCATTATCAATGAGCTCCTTCACGCGTTTTTCATTTATGTGTCCCATACGACAATGCCATAAATAGGTTTGATCTTTGTCACCAACCTTTGCTTTCTTACTACTCACATGCAATATATCTGTGGTTTGATCTAAAACATAAATCCCATTCATGGAAACTGCTTTACCATAAATCATTTCGTTTAAAGAGAAAATACAGCTATTATCCTTTATTACTAACGAAAAGCCGTCCTTATCAAGTACGGAAACCGAAATAATGTTTTTAGATAAACTGGGTACATAGTAACAGTTATTCAGAAATAACTCAAATCCACTTGGGAGTTGGATTACATATGTTCCCACTGAAACGGCAGCTACTCTTGCTCCATTTCCCACTCGCAGGTCCACATCACCCCTTGCGAGAGTTGTGATGTTTCTTAGGCCCTGCAAATGATTGCACAGATGAGAACCACAACCAGTATCCAGTACCCAAGTTCCGAAACTTGCATGGTTGATCTCAATCATATGAATAAAAGAAGAAGACATACCAACAGGAGAGACGCGGCCTGCTTTAATGTCCTCTCGGTACACGAGGCAGTTCCTCCTCCAATGCCCAATCTTGTGGCAAGGGTGGCACTCCACGTTACCTTCATCGCTCTTTGTCTTGCCTTGTGAGCTACCGCTAGACTCACCAGGCCCACTCTTGCCTTGCCCTGGCTTTTTGAATTTCGGCTTCCCTACTGCTAGGTTGGCCTTAGCCTTGCCCATACCTTTGCCCTTGTTGCCAATCATGAGAATGTCATGTTTCAGACTCCCACTCAATTTCAGATCACTCTCTGTCTGTACAAGGAGTGAGTGAAGCTGATGAAGACTCTTCTGCATATCATTCATATAGTAATTTGCCCTGAAAAGGGCAAAACCATCATGAAGTGAATGAAGAACGCGGTCTATGACGATCTTCTCATCGATTTTGCAACCAAGTGCCTCCAGTTTCTCGACATTCTCAATCATATCAAGAATGTGTGGGCTAACCGCTTGGCCCTTCTGGAGTTTCGCCTCAAAGAAGCGACAGGTATGCTCATAGCTAACGATCCTTGGAGCTTTCGAGAACTCGTTAGAGAGCGTGGTGAAAATCTTATTCGCACCATGGGCAATGAATCGCCTTTGCAAATTTGATTCCATTGAAAAGATGAGTACGTTCTTTATTGCACCCGCCTCCATTACGAAATCACTATAAGCAAGTGATTCATTTGCTCCTGCATTGGGGCATGGGTTTGGCGGTAGTGGCTCAGTCAAGTACTTGAGCTTACCGTCAGCAATAGCAGCATTCCGTAATGCAGCCTCCTAGTCCGCAAAGTTGGACCCGTTATTCTTCAGTCGCGTTGACTGATTCATAGTGTCCATGAACATCTTAAGCCAGGACTCACGTCCGAGCGTGGCACTTGGCATTGGGTCATCAGGATGGCCAGCCATTTGTTATAAGCAGTTTATATCTGAATATTTGACTGTGGAAAAAGAAAATAAGTATGATAAGTTTCATCGTTTTAAATTTGAGTCTAATGGAAAAAACTGTTTAATTCGATGACTCGTGCATTTATACAATTGACCTTCCTCAAGAATTATATAAATGATCCCAAGACTCAATTTCTGTAAATTGATAAGCCAACCTCTTGGCTAATTCTACTTTTAGAATTCCTGGTCGATAAATTTCTGTAAATTCTATCTTTAGTCCAGCATAATCACGAGATATTACTCGTACTATAATGTTGAGATAAAATAGGTCAACACTCACTACTTACCCAACGTAGAAGGGGTCATATTATGACTTCCGACGAAGAAGGGGCTCATAGTAGTTTTCCCTATAAAGACTAGTCTCAATTTTCATTTATAGGGGAAGCTCCCATCATCTTAACTTAAATTCATTTTAAGTGAACAAATGTCTAGCAACTCGAGAATGATTTAACTAAGGTGATGGCCCTAAAAACGAGTGACATCCGTATGTCCATGATTAAAATATTCAACCTGTATGAATCATTTTACATGCATTTTATTAGGTGGTTTGGTTTAGGCGGAATATGATGCAATTATATCTATCATGTGATGGAAAGTAAACGAGAATGAAAAACGTAAAAGGAAAAACATGTCCTAGTGTGGCCTATCCTACCAAAAAGAATAAAATACAACTCGGAATCCAACAGATTGGACCCTCGAAGCTTGGCTTTATCACCCTTCTTGGTCCATGCAGCGGGAGTGAGCTCCAATCTCCATCTTTAGTCTTCTTTGAAATTACAATAAATAAAATTACATATAACCTATTTATTACAAACTAATTTCAAAACCCAAAACTAAAAATAATGGAGATTCGAGATTTCAAAATACAACCAAGACTATGTTACCATCATTACGGTAACACAATCTACTAAGGCCACACTAAGTTACAACTGATTGTAAAAATACGATAAAAATTCATTCAATCAATCCAAACACATTATAAAAGCACCAACTAAAATAAAACATTCAAGACATAATACAGTTATTACGATGTTTTATTATCCAAACCACCATTTAACATAGATTATAGTTATGTGGTAATTCTGTAATTACCCACATCAATTACAATCTCGATTCATTTTACTGATAAAATGAACTATCCTAAACATTTCAAACTGCTTTAAAATGTAAGATATTAAGCATATGTGAACCGATTCACATTAATTATACACAATCCGAATAATGTACAATTAAAGGCCAAAAACTGAAACACGAAAAACAGAAATTTTCATCAAAAATTTTCGGTAAAAATTTTTCAAGCAAAACGGTCCTTATCGACAAAAAGGGAAAAATTAATATCCTTTCAAATGATAAACTCATTCAACATCATTTTCATTTTCATTTTAATCTAATCTTTATTAAATTAAAACATCTACAAATCTATTCTATGTTATTTTAACAGATTAAAATAACAAAATAAATCTAAATGAAAACAAATACGAAAGGAAATACGATTCTTCCTAGTCGACAAACAGGGACCTCGATCAATTATAAACCTCACTCGATCGAGACACTAAAGTCCTCGATCGAGCAAGCATACCATTCGATCGACCAAAGCAATAGTGAAATCTGCTCGATCGAGCAAAACATAAGTGCTCGATCGAGCAAAAACAGAGGAAACTGCTTCGATCGAGCAAAAACAGCAACTTGATCGAACAAAACCATTGAGAAAACTGCTCGATCGAGCAAATAAAGCCCTCGATCGTAACAAAAACTCACAAAAACAACTCGATCGAGACAATAAAGTCCTCGATCGAGTCAAACACACAGCGGCATAAACAGTTTCGGTTTATGAAATCAAATTAAAACAATTTCGTGGCCTATGCTCTGATACCACTTGTGGGAAATCGGTATTACCACAAAAAAATTTTTATAGGATTATAACGAAAAGTAATAATTTGATTATCGAGTCATAAACGAAAACAATGATAATAGTAGAGATTTAGAAATCAACCTCCGGTCCTAGCAATTTGGCGTAAAGAACAGAGATATCAAAGTAGATATCCTCCTAATCGTTGCACCCAAGATGCTCCGAGAAATACCCTTTTCTTTTGCTAGAAAGTAAACCTTTTACAGGATCTCACTGTTGAGAAGAAGGTTTTTTGAGTTTTGTCAAAAGTTACAGTTAACTTTTGTCTGTTGTGTGATGTTCAAATGAGATGGAGGCAGTGTGAGAGAATGAGAGCAATAAGGTTAGAAAATCATCCTGCTCCCCTCTGCAACTCACGGCACATATAGGGTTTAATATGAGGGGATTTTTGTCTCCTCAAACTAACTACCCATTAACTAAAAACCGAGTGTATCTGGATACATTCGTTTTTGTTTATTTTAGCTTCCAATATAATGTAATATACTATAATCGTCGTATTTACATGGACCGACATTATAATCCATCATTAATTATAAATATCCGTAGATTTATAATTTGCCAATTAATTATAACGGTTTATGATTAATTAGCTTACATTATATACTATAATTAAATATAACTTTTTATATTCAATTTTACGAATTACAGTTAATTCGTCTCAGCTAACTTTTGTCTCATCATCACATTGACTAACCTTTTAGTCAATTACACTGACTAACCTTTTAGTCATATAATAGGGTATCAATATGATTATTTTCTCAAATAATCACATCTCTCAAACACATCCTATAGGGGTGACTTTTAGGGACCAGTTGATCACCGCCATCTGTATGACAATAACGTCAAACTTATCTAGCAAGCCAACTGTTATTGATAAACGTTAATCAACTGATTATTATATAAAGTATACCCTGTGAACCTACAGAGATTTATTTATGTTATTGCACTAACTGGAGGATACTAGCTCCAACAATTTTATTGTCATTTGTTAGTTTATTATTGTAGTTAGGTAGCTTTTCAATATTGTTATTTTAATTATCGTTCTTAGTTAGATTTAATTATCGTCACCTTTCTTTTCGTCAATTAGATTAGATTTATTTTTATTGCAATTTCCATACTCGTCATTTAAATATCGTCATTACATACTTGTCATTTTATTTCATGTTAATAGTTTAGACAATCACCCCAAATGAATCGGACTTAAATGAAAATCACCCCATAAAAATTCATAGTTAAGACGTACTCCCTGAGGATCGATCCCTACTTCCCTAATTACATTCCTTATGTTGTTAGCCTAAGTGTGGGTAATTGTTTTTGTATCGGGACTGCGACATAACCCGGTAAGTTCCATGAAGAGGCAAGGGACCAAGGAGTTAGTTTCCGATTTTGTAATCATCTTGTTAATAAGATTAGCTAGGTGGGCATACTAGGATTTATTAATTGTTAATTGCTTGTTTATGTTTTCCGTTCATGCCTAAATCGCCAATATGCATTTTTAATTATCGATTGTCAATTCAATGTTATTTAAAATTCGCCTACTTAGTTAACTTATAGGGAACTAATAACTAAATTGGAAAGACCTCTCACATAACTTAAAATAAATTTATATTTAGCCTTACCAATTAAAGCACCTATGAATCCCGTGTTCATTAGGACATACACAACATGGACCTTTTTACCTCGGGTAAGTAGGGTGATGCGATCACATGCCTAAATTGGGTTGGTCTCAACGGGATAAGCGTTATCTCGGGAATAGGAGACGGGTTTAGATGAAATCCGTCGATCGAGAATTCTAGGAGTAGAATTAGTCGAAGTGTTGACTTACCGTCTATTACATAAAAAAAGTGGCATAACATGTTCATTTTTATCAAAAATGCGGGTCTCAGAATCACTTATATAATTTCGTGAGGGGATTATATTAGTGACTTGTTTAAAATGGTTTTTACAAGTAAAAATTGTTAAAAACATTGAATGTTAATATTTCCTAATTTTGTTGTAGTAATTCAATTCGCAAATGGCAAACAATAATAACAATACCGTTCAACTTGGCAAAGACTCATGGCTAAGGTCCGTAATGGACAAATGCATCTTAAAAGACAATGGATCTAATTTCGACGAGTGGGAGCAAACGATTAAGAGCGCGGCGTTATCCGATAACGTCTTACGCTACTTGACTGAAACCCCTCCCAATGAACCCGGCCCAAGGGCCACTAATGCGGCCATAGCCGCTTATGAGGAGTACTTGAAAGTAGCTATGACGTCAAGATGGTCTTGATATGTTCAATGTCCTCAAGTCTCAAGCAACAATACATGACCCTAGGAGCATATGAGATATTCTCAAGGGTGACTTTGTCATTTTCTCAATCACCCGACATACGCCAATACAATGCTATGACATGGCTTTTTGAAGCCACGGTATACAAGGGCCAAAAGGTTGGCCCACACGTGCTCAAGATGGTTGAGCATGTGGACACCCTAGAGCGTCAAGGGGTTAATATTCCAAAGAAGCTAGCGGTTGGCCGCATCCTACACTCACTTCCTCCCAGGTTCGCTTAAACTAGGGCGAACTATAAGATGCATGGCATGAAGAAGAGCTTTCATGAGCTCCATGCCCTCCTTGCCCTATTCGAAAGGGATATGGAGGCTAGTGGGATTGAGAAAAGGGATTTTTTGTCAATGAAGTTAAAGAACTTAAGCCTTGGGGTTCAAAAGGGAAAGGGCAAAGCTAAGGCCCAACTTAAGAAGCATGGGAAAGGAAAGGGAAAAGCTATAGTGTATAGCAATGCCCAGGCTAAGGGCAAGAAGCATGCCGACGCCGAATGCTTTTATTGTAAAGGCAAGGGACATTGGAAACGCAATTGTGCCAAGTATTTGAAGGATAAGAAGGACGGATGTGTGACACCGTCAGGTATAATCCTCTGTTCTCTCTATATGATAGATATTAACTATGCTTTCACTTCTACTTGGGTATTTGATACCGGATGTGGTTCTCACCTTTATAATCATTTGCAGGGGTTGAAGGACGTGCGAGCACTAACAAAGGGTGATGTGGACCTACAAATGGGGAATGGAGCAAGAGTAGCTGCTGTCTCCGTAAGAACTTATGTACTCACCTTAGCTAGTGGTCTTGAATTGTATCTAAATAATTGTTATTTTGTACCCTCCTTGACCAAGAACATTATCTCCAATTTCGTGCTTGACACGGAGGGTTTTACTTTTGTAATCAAGAACAATAGTTATTCATTTTCTTTTAATGATGTGTTTTATGGTAAAGCCATCTCTATTGGAGGTATTTATGTTCTAGATAATGTTATGGAAGTTTATCATGTAGAGAGTAAAAAGCTCAAATTAGGTGAACCTATTAGAATAAAATAGTGAAAATGTGGGACATCATTTGATTTGGAAGATTAAAACGTCACGTCACTAAGGCAAAAGTCAAAGTAGCCAACGCGCCGATCGTGATCACGACTCGAAGGCTCCGCGGGTCGTTTAGGGTCCCTTAGACCTGCATTCATTTCGCTCGCTCTTTCGAACTTAGGTTTTGCCTGCCCATTCGTTTCCTCTGCTTAAAATCAATCATACCTTTGGCATTGTCGTTTAGGTCATATAAAAGAACGACGCATAAAGAAACTTTTTTCAACAAAACTTCTCAAACAATTTGATTACGAATCTTATGGTGTATTCGAATCTTGCCTTTTGGGCAAGATGACTGATTGGGCCTGTCGCAAACCCTGGTCAAAGATAATTACCCAGACTAGGCTAAAAACAAATTAATGTAATTAGGGAAGTAGGGGTCGATCCTCAGGGAGATGGTGTTTCCTATAGCATGTGAAATGTCTTGCAAATAAATCTTATCTAACGAGTATCTGGGTTTTGGGGTTTTGGATTCTAAATTAATAAAAAGCATAAACAAAATAAAAATAAATCAAAATAAAAGCAATGAAATGGATAATGATTTAACAATGATAGAAAGAATCTAGGTAAGTAGGTTCACACATGTAGGTTAACATATTGATGAAATTGGATTTGGAATAATGCAAATAATTCATTGTGAGTTCGTAAGAATGTTGTGTTCATTACAATCATAGACCAGATGGTCTAGCAGACTTTTAGGCGATTTACTAGGTCTGATCTACCATGTCATGCTTTGTCTATTCAATTCACGTATTTCTACCTTGGAAAAGAATTCCATTTTAGTCAATGATTTTGGCCAGAAATCGTTAACTATCGTTACAATCCAAACATGCATAGACACAACGTTTTAAAGGCACAATTTCTTTATCCAATTTTCATCTTTTAATTAACCTAACATGGCTACCCTACACCCTAGAAAGGTGACTACTCACTCATAATAGTATTTAGATCTAGATTGATTTTAACAATTAAAACTAGGCTAGACATGTTTATTGATTTTTGATATTATAAGATGATAATAACAATTCTAAATCAACGATCTAATGAAATAAAATGATTACAACGGTATTTAAACTGAATCTAAGACAACATGTAAAGAAAATAATGATCAAATAAAAAACATAAAGAACTTAAAGAAAATATAAAACAGAAATACCTACATGACGATCAAATAGCGATAATGATGAAATATAAATATCCAAATAGAAATTTCCTTGCATATCTTTGACGATCCATGTATTACAATACTTGAATAATATAAAAGAACTAAGAACCAGAAGTCTTTATTATTTCTAAACTAGAAAAATAGGCATAAGAGAAGATGGAGATCTAGACATAAAAGGAGAAATGTAAAAGACGATTTTTAAGGGAAAATGGAGGCTAGGATTTCTAAGACTAATCTAGGGTTATGTAAAGAGAGAATTGAGTAGAGGTGTGTGCTGAAACACTCCTTATATAGGCTAGGTTTCGTGGGGAAGGGGTCATGCATTCATCACATAGGACAAAAAGGAGGAAGTCGAAGCATTTGCTCGGATCAGGAGACATACCCGATCGGGTTTACCACTTACCCGGTCGGGTATGTGATGTTCTTCACTCTTTGACTTTCGTTTCATCTCCCTTGGTGAATAACTTGACTATCATTGACCCCATTGACCTTTTGAGTCGGGTTTATTGATAGGGTTTGATGTAAAATGATGATTTCTTCGCCTAACTGATCGATCTTCTGACAACTGGGAAATCGTCTTTGCTTCTTCTTTCTTTTGAATTAGTGAACCTTCTTGGAGTGCCTTTGACTTGGTCAAGCTCGCTTCTCAAATCGTCGGGTTCTAGGCAAATGCTCGGAAATATAGGAAAAAGGCGTAGAAACGTCACTTTCCCTACAAAACAGATTAAAACATGGAACTCGCCTAGAAGACGATATTAGCTCACAAAATGGCTTAACAAAGCACAAATGACATACAAAACCGAGCTAAATTGGGGATTAAAATCATACAAATATTCACTTATCAAACTACCCCAAGCTAAACCCTTGCTTGTCCTCAAGCAAGCACAACAAACATAACTAGGACAAGGGTTGCGAGCATTGGCTACTACACCATCAAGAAACAAATCTCAACATAAAGCTTTTGGAAACATAATGAATCATAACCCAAAAACTACGTGGGCAAGAATGATACATAAACATGGCTGAGATTTACATAACGGCGTAGCACAAAGAATTTTCGGCTCTTGCATGATATTTTGACAGGTGGACGCTCACGGCACACTCGAACACTCATTGTATGTAAAAGGTGATTTCTTTATATGTAATGTTATTGAGACACTCACCTATCTACGACTCATGAAAATGTGTCCGCAGTCTAATATGGTAAACAATTCAAATTACAAGTCAAAGATCACAATGCACGCAGAAAAGAAGCCGGAAGAATAGGAAGAAGGCTTTGGGAAATGGGTGAAAGGTGGACAAACAGTTATGGTTACTGTGAAGTTTTAAACGAGCTAGCAACTAACCAATGATAAATAGTTACTCAATCCAAACTTTCGATCAATTTCCTAGAAGACGGATAACGAAGCCAAAAGCAACAAATTGGCTTATTACACACGAAACACAAGGGTAAACTCCTTCTGAATATTGACTTGACATTTCTTAGAACTGTGACACCCTCAAATTTGCGGAAAGAAAAAAATTTATTTAAATACATAAAAGATAATACTAAAACATAAAGAAGGTGTCATAAAATAAAAGGTCATTACAAAACGGAAATAAAATAGTGTACAATAATATACAAACTATGAACCGATATAGGTCCAAGGTAAAATACTTCGCTCGCTAGCTCGTCCATGTACCCCAAATATGCAACACCACCTGTTCGACCGCATTAAATATAAACACGGAAGCCACAGTCAGTGGGGAGTAACTCCGAGTTCTCCCAGCCACGAAATGTCGAGTTTAATTAAACATGAATAACATAAAAGCAATGTATATGGGAAATACAAAACTTTAACATATATGATATGCTTTTCATGTTATGAAACAAATAACTAACATATAACATATCATATGAAAGCTATCATGTGAATCCGATAATAAAATATAACTCGAGGTAGGGAAGCTGGTATGCTGGCTCAG
Source organism: Heliosperma pusillum (assembly GCA_022085475.1). NCBI lineage: Eukaryota > Viridiplantae > Streptophyta > Magnoliopsida > Caryophyllales > Caryophyllaceae > Heliosperma > Heliosperma pusillum. The sequence continues at coordinate 19,061 of JAIUZE010010815.1, forward strand.
CGGTTACCATGTAACATGGCCCTGATACACTCAAACCCTAATCAACACGTAATCATGTGAATCAGTTAACAATCGGTAATCCAAACTCTATCAATCCTAGCCGGCTTGCATCTCAACTTCTAGAACTCATAGAATCATACAAACATGAAAGACCAATACTTCTACAAACAGGCATAAGTTCCTAGTGCAGTCAATAGTCGACTTCTGTAACTCGAGGCTATACCACAAGGTAGGAAAACATCCTAGTCCTAGACTGATCAGACCTAGCGACAACAGCTATTCCGCTCCCCGTCCAATGACATAACCGTCTATGAGAAACTCTACTAGGCGACCCCCTAAGCAGAGATGGCTAGTACTTAAGCTGGCTCCAGTCCCAAAATGGATAAGGCAGCCATGCCCCGACGTGGATATAAACCCACCAAGCCGAGACACAAAAGCTATCAAGCGGCGAACTATATACTCGTTAAAGACAGTACGGGCCTATCAATGTCATGGTCCAAGCTACTCATTTAGAATTAGCATGGTCAAGACGCCATATACTCATAATTCTCTATGGGTACTTAGTCAACACGACACCAACCAAATAATAAAACAGTCACGGGAAAAACATCCTATCATGTGACTAATTGCATATCAATAATAATCAAATATCATATCGCCTCATATCTACTAAGGCTAATTCATAATTAAATACAACCTCACTTGAAGACAAATCCCCGACCCGAGTCCCGCGACGGGTCATCAGTCAAATAGGGGCTGACTAGATCTTAGTTTGACCAAACCCGTTGGATCAAACCGGCTAGAAGCAGAGTCTTTATCACATAGACATAAAATCAACATATTCATTACATGTTATTTTATTACTACTTCTAACATGTGAATTATCATATTATACCCAAAAACCCGTTTGACTAAAAGAAGATCAAATTAAACTACGGTCTCGTCTTATAATATCTAACATGTGAGAAATAATAATTTAATGAAAAACCTTTTTAATTAATTATTTTACTTATTAATATTTCTCGCTTGCTAATTATTACAAAACGCGATAAAAATGACGATAACTCAAAAACCGTCACAAGTCCCAAAGTGGGACCCACGGGCTGAGTTGGACCGGACCCACATGGGCCTGATTTGGGCCTCACGACCTGATTTGGGCTCAATGGGCTGTTTTGCCTAAAATTTCTAAAAACCGTTTTCCAATATTTCCCGCATGCTTTAACATATTTAAAACCCGTCAAAACAACAACCCATCAATCAAACATCGACACAACCCAAAGACCAAAACCCGGACCCACCATGGACCAACCCAGACCGGGTCTGAACCGGCCTGGACCGGTCTGGTTGGTCCGGTTCTAGCCATCCTCCACGGTTCACACCACAAACCACCCAAATTAATTCCAACTTGCTTTAATTATCAAACTACCATTTTTAACAACTAATCTAACCATCAACATACAAAAATCATTATTATGAATACTCATTAAAATTCATCAAGAACACTAACTTATTAAAAATTTCCTAGACAACATAAAAATCATAACTTAATAACAATCATCAAAATTTATCAAGAACATTAAAACAACATAAAAATTCCATACAACATAAAAATCATCAAGAACACTAAAACAACATAAAAATCATAACTTAATAAAAATCATCAAAATTCATCAAGAACACTAAAACAACATAAAAATCATAACTTAATAAAAATCATCAAAATTCATCAAGAACACTAAACCTATTAAAATTTCTTCAACAACATAAAAATCATTACTTATGGAAAAATCATAAAAATTCATAAAACATAATAATAACACTCCTTAGCATATTACTAACTAAAAATCCATAAATCATAAAAATATGAACCAAAAATAAAGATGAACCAAAATCAAAAGAAACAAAACTAAAGGCTATGTTACTAACTAAAATCATAAATACCATAACATGAGCCAAAACTAAAGACTATGTGACATTAATTCGTCGAGTAAAACGGAATTGTTACCTTAGCTAGCAAACCACTTAGCACAAAAATAATAATAAGAAGTAGATAATAAGAAAACCCTCCTACTAATCTTCACCCAAAATATACGAGTCTCCAAACTCGTCTTCAAAATCTTCCCCTATAAGAAATAACAAGAAAACATTATTAGAACTTAAAATATGAATTTCCATAATTAAAGTGTTGAAAATGATCTTGACGGAATTGAAATATAACCGTACGGGAAGATGAGGAGCGAAGAGGAGATCTTAGAAAAATAAATTAGGATGGATTTAATTAAGAATTGAAGATTTTATGAAGGTTTTGCTCAAGAACGATGAAGAACAAATGATGAACGACGAAGAACACGAAGAACGATCAAATGAAGTGATGTTTTGATCTTAATTTGATTTGTTGTAAAATGAAAAGTTGTTTGTGAGTAGTGATGGTGGTTGGAGCCGTGTAAATATAGGCCAATGAGGATGTCGGGTTTTGAAATTGTTGTTACGTAATTGACTCGCGTTTAATAATTATTTTACGGTAAACGATTGAATATAATTAACGATAAAGGTAATTACACAAATATCTAGATATTATGATTATTGTATCAAAAGAAATGAAAATATCAAGAGCTATTAGAGGACTTTTGAGCCGTGTGGTATGGTCGAGAATCGGGTCTGTTTTTGCTCGATTTGCTAAGTTTCGTTAACTGATCGATAAAGTGCAAAATATCTAAGAATAGTCTATTAGTTATCAAAAGCACATTGAACCTATCCTCATGTGAGTGGAAAACGTGGAAATGGTGCGCGTGACCATGCAAAGTCGAGTTTCGATTTTGGTTCCGCTGCATTACGATGCGTCGGAATAGTGAAATGCAAGTTTGGTTAAAAAAACCGTAAAAGTTATTCTTTAAATTCCAAATAAATTCAAAATAATTATATTAAATTATGATAAATCATAATAAATCTTAATAAAAATAAATCAAAAATATTATTTTTTTACATAAAATTTCGGTCTTCAAACTTGTAAGGCGAGTCGGGAAAAGACAACGGAAGTCAAAGTCGACTAAAAAGTCGGGAAAAGTCAAAAATGACTTAAAAGTCAAGAAAAGTTTAGGACGACTTAAAAGTCAAGAAAAAGTCAATGACGACTTTAAAAAGTCAAGGAAAAGTCAAAGACGACTTAAAAGTCAAGAAAAGTCAAAGATGACTAAAAACGGACTTTTCATGGAATCCCTCAAAAATTCCAAATACGAAAGCGGAATTTCAAATAGACTCGGAACAAAATTCCTATTAAAAACTCAAGTTCT
>JAIUZE010010816.1:0-12598 GCA_022085475.1 Heliosperma pusillum
CGCGGGAAACTGACGGACAAAATCCGTCAGTAACCGAGAAAATCCGTCAGTAATTTAGACTACTGACGGAAATTCCGTCAGTACCCCGCGTCACTTCAATTGGTAACGAAAAAACGGCTTCTGACGGAAAATCCGTCAGTATTTGTAACTACTGACGGACTTAGTGACGGAATTTCCGTCAGGCAGTTCAATTGAAAAGTCAATATAATATTGACTTTACTGACGAAACCTGACGGATTTTCCGTCAGTTTTCTCAAGTCAATTTTGACTTTACTGACGGAATTTCCGTCAGTAAGTAAAAGAGTAGGGGCTGGATACAGCAGCCTGCTGTCCAGCCACAATGCGTTTTTTTGCATTGTTTTAAACGTTCAAAATTTCAACAAAACCTGCAATACAGAAAATACATACGTTCACCGCAAAGCGGTAATTCATACTCACATCGACCGCACGGTCGGAAATCAACAAAAGGCGATAAAAATAAAGGTGAAGACCGATGGAAATTGGAAAAATAATTCATTACATAAAATCAAAAAACAAATTCATACAACTTGGGGATTTACAAGCTTACAAATTCAACTGTTCCTAACTTAGGTAAATTAAACATTACTAACCTAAGGGGGTAACGGGAGGTGCTCCAAAACCGTGTCCGTCGTCCGCGTTGTCATCTCTTGGACGTGGAGGAGGGAAGTTGTTGCACAAGTCCGGGGGAAGATATCTCATCATAGCCGCTTGCAAGGCAGCCATTTGAGCGGCTTGGTGATCCATTTGTTGTTGATTGGCCCGTACTTGTGCTTCAAGGGCAAGTCGGGCGGCTCTCTCATGTTCTCGTTCATTCGCAATTGCATTCAATTGTTCCTTCATTTGAGTATTCTGAGTTGCGAATTGGGTGTAATCTGTAGGATTGTAGGAGAAAGAAGCGCGTGCACTTTTGTTGCATGGTGGATCATACCACACTTGTTTCCCCTTGTCTCCTACCCCGAAGAGCCTTAACTTCTTATCGAATCCGTCAACCGCTTTATAATATGCACGGAATTCGTCTGGGGTCTCGCCAGTTGGCGTTTGCTGACTCATCTCCTCGGTGTAAGCTTCCTGAACCCACAAAAAAGAAATTATATAATTTCTAACTTTAAGTAATCAAAACAAAACGAAACTAATAAATAGTATTAAAATTAGATATAAAAAAACTCCCTAGTAATTTTTAGACAAACTTACGTTTGTCTTAGCAGCTCTAGGGTTAACCCATTCGCCCTTCTTGTTCTTTTTTGTTTTCTCAAACAACTTGTACGGGGTAGGATTAACCTGAAAGTATTATAAAAACATAAAGTGATATATATATCGGAAATATTAATCCTTTATAGTTAATATCCTAAATTGTATGTGAATTAAAAATAAAGGACTTACCAATTCTTTAAACGCATCGGAACAACTCTTCCGGCCTAGAGTATGGGTGCCCACCGCTTTCTCGCCACCTGACCGTCTATTAGCATTGTTTATGTTAGACCTCTTGGCGAATTCGGGATCGCTTTCGGGCCTATTTCTAATGTTTTCCCACCAACTTTCAGGCACCCAATCCGGCCTATTTTTGTTATACTTGCAGCCATTGACAAGTGAGGTAATCCGCCTCGTGACATGTTTCTGCCAGTCGGGCTTCGGATCGTAGTTCGGATCGACCGAGTTCACATGATTCTATTTCATCATAAATAATTGCTGAAATTGTATAACTACATTTTTTGAATGAAAACAATTACTTTTTAGTAATAGATATATACAACCGTAATAAAATATACCTGAAAGTACTCCCACATCCGCCTACGCTGGTATAGGCTCGCTTCACTCCATTTGGTGAAGTATTCTCGGTTTATGGTACGAATAAAAGACCAAGTAACGTATTGCTTGATCGGCTTGTCGTCCCACCTGAAAAATATACATATTAGAACGAACGCGATAATAAAAGATAATAGAAATTATCGCAAAAGTGATAATAAAATAAAGTTTGCGATAATAAAAGTATGGTATATATAAATTAATTAGACACTTACCATTGGCCTATAGTAGGATTGCGAGACAGAATAATCCGGTTACTCTCCTGCTGTGGCGTCGGGATCGCCACCTGCTCCTGCTCCTGCTCCTGCTCCTGCTCCTGCTCGTGAAAGGCAGCATCCTCCTCGTTCCGCTCATCGTCGGCACGACGAGAACGACTAGTACTGCCACCTATGATTCGTCTGATAAACGATCCACCTGCCATAAGTAAAAGCTATATACAATGGAAATTGTTAGGTAGTTCAATATATAAAAACCGTGAGCAAACTTCTTGAATTACAATGCAAAGTTTCAAATTTAATTATAATTGTATTTTGACAAATAGATTACAATTAACTAGTGACCCTCACTATCACTATCACTACAAATCAACAAACTTTCATCATCTGAAAAAAGTATTCCGACTTCTTCATCATCTTCCTCATTTTGTAGTAGTTGAATATCTTCATCTTCATCATCTTTTTCTTTTTCTTCACCGATGTCCTTGTCATACTCCCCTTCACCCCTTTCAACAACCACTTCATATTCATCCTCAGTTTGTGTCTCTTCCACCAAAATTGGTGAAATTGACTGACTATTGACAACCACATCTTCTTGGAAGACAATTTCGTCAACAGGAGCATCAACATGCGATCGTGCCTTGATTTTAAAAACCGCGGACCATTGATTATCTTTCTTAGTGGTTGGATAAGGAGCATAACACACTTGATCCACTTGAAAAGCTGCCACGAATGGGTTATGTCCACGAAGTTTCTTTTTTAAGTTTACATCGACAAGTCCGTATACCTTATGGATACTAACTCCTGTGGGGAATTATCAAACCAATCACATTTAAACAATATGGCTTTATAAATTCTGTGCTCGGTATAATAAGAAAGCTCAACTACTTCATTAAGGGTTCCGTAGTAGTCCAACCCTTCAGTAGAACTCACACAAACCCCATTGCTTATAGTAGCTTTCGGAACATCAACTCCTTCTTTAAAAGCACGAAATTTGTAGCCATTGATAGAATATCTTCTCCATGTCCTCACCCAGTTACTTGGACCCCCTGCTAGAGCTATTATTAAAGGATCCTTCAATCTATAAGCCTATATATATATATCAATAAAACAATATATTAATTATATTAAGATGTTATATTCTCAATATTAATTATTAGTTAATAAGAAATTGAAATGTGATCTTACTTCATTTCCCAACCATTTCGAAAAACTTTTGTCATGTTTGCTCCAAACATCTTCATAAGACGTGACATCAGGATATGTGAGTTTGATGTACGTCTCGAATTCCCTAATAATAAGACGTGACATCGATCAAGACATGTTTTAATTAGTAATGTACGTTTTAACTATAATGAATTAATTTTATTACGAAAAGTTATTTGTGTAATAATGAATCAACAACTTACTTTTCATAAGTCTCTAAAAATTGCCCACAGTTTCTTAGCACATAAAAATAAGCTTCTTCAAACTCTTTTTCATTTAAGTACCTCGGTATACATTTCCCAGTAGTATTTCCCTAGTCATCATTGAACAACTCGGGTATATTTGAATCTAGTTGGTTATCGGAATTCACACCGTAGGTATGCCATATGCGGCTGTGGACCAACCGAAAAGCATGGCATATGCAAGAAAATCATTGATCGTCCATAGTAATGCCACTTTTAATTGAAAATTAAGTTTCTTAGAGACATCGTAGGTATCCACACCGGTTTCCCAAAGTTCTTTCAACTCTTTGATCAACGGTTGGAGGTAGACATCCAATTTTGCTTTAGGGTTACTAGGACCTGGAACGATCATAGATAAGAACATAAATTGCCTCTTCATGCATAACCAAGGGGGTAAGTTGTACGGGGTTACAATCACGGGACAACACCAGTAAGACTTCCCGAATTGGCCATAAGGTAAAAATTCATCTGTACACAAACCTATGCGAACATTGCGAGGCTCACTTGCAATTTCTGGATGCTCTCTATTAAAATGTTTCCACGCTTCTCCATCACTTGGGTGTGCCATTGTCCCTCTTTCTCTTAATCAAGAGTTTTTATGGTGCCAACTCATCTCACCTGCTATGTGCTTGGTTGCAAATAGTCATTGTAACCTTGGCGCAAGCGGGAAATAAGTCAGTGGTTTACAAGGTATTCGCTTCCGGCCACTTAAATTCTTTTTACCTTTATACCGAGAGGCATGACATTTGGTACATTCCTCAAGATTAGCATTTTCTTCCCAAAAAAAGCATGTAACCGGTAGGACATGCATCGATTTTCACATGGGGTGGTTGGAGTCCCTTAAACAAATTCTTAATCTCTTGAAAATTGCGTGCCATTTGATTATTTTTTGGAATAATTTCACTAATGAACGACATAAAACCATTGGCGCATCTAAAAGATAAGTTGTTCTCACATTTGAGTGCTACCAACCTAGCAGCCTTACAACAAACTCATACTACTTCCCTCATACACTGGTTGTTCGGCTTTATTTAACATTCTAAAAAAGGCTGAAACTTGGGGATGTGGGGTATAACGAACTTCTTCATCACTAAGGTCGTCGGGATTAAGTCGAGCCTCCATTATTTGCTCAACATTATCACGTAATGCATCTTCAACCAACTCCCGGTAAGGATTCTCACTAACTACGATACTACTTGAACTCTCTTCGGTAGCCAGTTTCTCACCGTGATAATTCCATACATAATAATTATCAGTAAAACCATTCGACCATAAGTGAGTTTGAACCTTCCTTTTCGATTTAAAAGCTAAGTTATCGCATTTCTTACATGGACACCTCATTTCACCGCCTAAATCCTTAAACTCACTATATATTGTTCCGCGAATTCAATAAACTCTGTCACCCCATTTGCAAATATCAGCTTGGGTTTCTTTTTTTCGTCTAATCTTTCATACATCCACCGTCGTTCTAATCTTTTCATGTTATTATGTATCTACATTTAAATATATATATGTTATAAAATAAATTATCAGAAATTAACAACAATTATAATCAATAATCACACATACTAAATTAAATATTTATTCTCATCAATAAGTAAAATTAAATTTCTTCAATTGGGTCCTTATCACTCCAACCTAAACCCATCAATCTACGTTTCAAGTTACTAGCAAACACCACTTGTAATTTATTAATGACGAAAAAATTCGGCAGCAATTCCCCTTTGTTTTCTAAATACACAATGTTGAATAAATATTTACTCAACATATGCATTCAGAAAACATTAAAGGAATTGTAACCGAACTCTTTCCTCATTAATAAATTACAAGTTATGTGTTTACTACCTAAGTAACTTGAAACGTAGAAAGACAGTCCCAATACGGGGACTATTCAAAAATTACTCCTAACGAGTAATTCTTGAACGGGTACTAAGTCAATATCAACACATGTAATAATTTCGACATACAAAACACATGTAATAACTAGCTACTAACAACAACAAAAATTTTATTATCAAATGATTAAGACGCAGGGCGAAATTATATTAACAACAACCAAAATTTCAATATCAAAAACAATAATGACTATTATCCTACGTCAATTAAAGACAAACAAATAATTAAGACGGAAGGCGAAATTAAATTAACAACAAAAATTTCAATATCAAAAACAATAATGGCTACTATCCTACGTCAATTAAAGACAAACAAGTGATTAAGACGGAGGGCGAAATTTCATTAACAACAAAAATTTCATTAACAAAAAAAGTAATGGCTACTATCCTACGTCAATTAAAGACAAACAAATAATTAAGACGGAGGGCGAAATTAAAATAAACACAAATATAATACCTAAGTATGAAAATAAACAAAGAAAGCGGCGACAAGCAGTGACGGCGACAAGTAGCGGCGGTCGACGGTCGACGGTCGGAGGTAGCTAGTGGTGGTCGTCGGATCTACAACAAACAACTAATAAAGAACCTATAAATTAACAAAATGAGAAAAGAAAGAGAATGAAATACTTAATTAAACTTACCAAGGATGTGGTGGTCGGAAAGTAGTCGCCGGAGGAAGTTAGTCGGTGGTAGTGATGGAGCCGGTGGTCGGAAAGTGGATTAAATTGATTTGGGGGTTAGGTTTTGGGGAAAATGAAGAAGGAAGAATGACGGGCTGATTGTGCGATTTCAGCATAAAAAGAATATTTCTGACGGAAATTCCGTCAGAAATCCGTCAGTTTAGCGAGAATTCGAGCCCCTTTCTGACGGAATTTCCGTCAGAACCTTTTTGACTGGGCTGACATTATTAGTGGCTACTGACGGAAAATCCGTCAGTATAATGAACAATTACTGACGGATAGTCCGTCAGTATAAGTAATTTCTGACGGAAATTCCGTCAGTACCCGTAAGTGAATTTTGCCGCCTTTGACTTAGTCAACGCGCCATTTTTCACTGACGGTTACTGACGGATAATCCGTCAGTTTTATTTTTCCGTCAGAATTCCGTCAGTAGTCCGTCAGTCATAAAAAATCACTGACGGATTTTTTTTTCCGTCAGAAAAACCGTCAGTTTCCCGTGTTTTCGTTGTAGTGTACTTAAGGAAGGAAAAGAACCTCTCAGATCTTGGTCCAAACTTAAGAACAAATTGTTGAATAAGTTTGTCACTAAGGACTATACCCAAGACTTGTTTATTAAACTTTCTAAACTTAAGCAAGGAGAGAGACCTATTGAGCCCTACCTAAGAGACTTTAAGCAGTTAACACTACAGTGTGAGGTAAATCAAAAACCAGAACAGAGAATTGCTAGGTTCCTAGAGGGACTAGACAAGAACATTGCTGCTAAGGTTACAATGCAACCCCTTTGGTCTTATGATGATGTTGTTAACCTGTCTCTAAGAATTGATAAAATGTGGAAGATTAAACCTGTCAAACCATTTCAGACCAGAGCTTATAGTGGTATTAGGATCACTGAAACACCCAGAATAGCACCCCCACCGACCTTGGATAAAAAGAAGGGCATCATGGGGCAGAAACCCAACACCACCATAACTGATGTTGAGGTCAAGTGTTTCCAATGCCAAGGCTATGGCCTTTTCAGAAAAAACTGTCCCTCAAGAAAAACACTTACTATTATGGAAGTAGAAAGATGGGAGAAGGAAGGGTTAATGGAGTATGAGGAGGAGGAGGTCCTGGAGGAAGAGGAGCCCTCTGAGGAAGATTTAGACCAAGCCATGGTCCTAGCACAGCCTGGCAGAGGTCATACTTTGATGTTGTGGAGGGTTATGTGCTCCTAACAGACGCCCCTAGAAGAGGACCAGAGGTCACTCATCTTCCGAAGCAGATGTACCATCCAAGTGAGGGTGTGTAACTTAATTATTGATGGAGGGAGCTGCACCAATGTAGCATCTGTTACTATGGTAAGCAAGCTCAACTTGAGCACTCAGCCCCATCCACAACCCTACAAGTTGAGATGGTTAAACAAGGGAGATGAAGTCACGGTAGACAAGCAATGTTTGGTGTCATTTTCAATTGGGAAGGTATAAAAGGATGAGGTTCTATGTGATGTAGTGCCAATGGGTGCATGCCATCTACTCTTAGGCAGACCATGGGCGTTTGATAAGAGCTCAGTGCATCAGGGAAGGAGTAATACCTATACCTTCAAGCAGGGATGCAAGAAGATCACCCTAACTTCTCTACCACCAAACAAGAAGAACTATGGGAGTCCTAACATGACTGAGGATATTAGTGGGGTCTTATTTCCGTCTGAGGCAGCTATGGTTAATGAGTTCAAGGAGGAACAACCTGTGCTAGTCTTGATATCAAGGGAGATTCATAGGGATAAGCAAACTGAAGTTCCCACAGAAGTTGAACCATTGATAAGCCAGTTCAAGGATGTGTTCCCTGAAGAGCTGCCTAGTGGTCTACCTCCCTTGAGATGGATTGAGCATCAGATTGACCTTGTGCCAGGATCTGTACTCCTTAACAGGTATGCATATAGATGTGACCCTAAGGCAACTCAAGAGTTGCAGAGTCAAATTGATGATTTGATGAGCAAAGGGTTTGTAAGAGAATCTTTGAGCCCTTGTGCAGTACCTGCTCTACTAGTGCCCAAGAAATATGGCACTTGGAGAATGTGCATAGACAGTAGAGCTATCAATAATATCACAGTCAAATAAAGGTTTCTCATACCTAGACTGAATGATATGTTAGATGAATTGAGTGGGTCCAGAGTCTTCTCAAAGATAGACCTGAGGCAAGGCTATCCTTAGGTGAGAATCAGGGATGGTGATGAATGGAAGACTGCCTTCAAAACAAAGCATGGGCTATATGAATGGCTTGTTATGCCATTTGGACTATCAAATGCACCTAGTACTTTTATGAGACTAATGACAAAAGTACTAAGGCCAGGTTTAGGCAAGTTTGTGGTTGTTTATTTTGATGACATACTCATTTACAAGAAAAATCAGGAAGATCACTTGAGGCACCTTGAATCAGTCTTTGAGATTATGAGAGAATGCAAGCTGTTTGGGAAGCTAGAGAAACGTACGTTCATGACAGAAGAGGTTAAATTCTTGGCGTATGTAGTATCAGAAGGGGGAATCTCTGTGGACCAAGACAAGGTTGCTGATGTTCAGTCTTGGCCAATCCCTAAGAACATCGCCAAAGTGAGGGGCTTTCATGGCTTAGCTTCATTTTACAGAAGATTCATCAAGAATTTCAATGCTATTGTTGCTCCCATCACTGAATGCATGAAGAAGGGGGAGTTTAAATGGATTGAGAGTGCTCTACAAGCCATCAGACACATCAAGAAGCTATTGTGTGATGGACCTGTCCTCAGGCTGTCTGATTTCAACTGCCTATTTGAAGTAGAGTGTGATGCAAGTGAAGTAGGAATTGGAGCTGTTCTAATTCAGGAGAGAAAACCAGTAGCCTATTTCAGTGAGAAATTAAGTGGGAAAAATCTAAGCTATTCAACCTATGATAAGCAATTCTATGCCCTTGTCAGAGCTCTTGTGTATTGGAGTCATTATTTGAAGCCTAAGCCCTTTGTATAACATTCAGACCATGAGACCTTGAAGTATATAGGTGGCCAGCACAAACTGAATCATAGACATGCCAATTGGGTTGAATTTCTTCAATTCTTTACATTTTAAAGCAAGTACAAGGAAGGCAATTAGAACATTGTTGCAGATGCTTTGTCTAGGAGGTATACATTGCTGTCAACCATGGAACACAAGGTCCTAGGGTTTGAGTTCATGATGGAACTATACAAAGATGACCCTGACTTCTATGAAGACTGGTCAGCTCAGAGTGAAGGAACAAGGGTACAAGATTCACCTTATAGTCTATAGAGAGGGTTCATATTCAAAGGGAACAAGCTGTGTGTTCCAAGGGGCTCTTACAGAAATTTGCTGATCAAAGTGTTCCTTCCAGGCAGGTCCTTTGTATTGCATTCAGACCATGAGACCTTGAAGTATATAAGTGGCCAGCACAAACTGAATCATAGACATGCCATGTGGGTTGAATTTCTTCAACCCTTTACATTTTCAAGCAAGTACAATGAAGGCTAGCAGAACATTGTTGCAGATGCTTTGTCTAGGAGGTATACATTGCTGTCAACCATGAAACAAAAGGTCCTAGGGTTTTAGTTCATGATGGAACTATACAAAGATGACCCTGACTTCTATGAAGACTAGTTAGCTCAGAGTGAAGGAACAATGGTACAAGATTCACCTTACACTCTACAGAGAGGGTTCATATTCAAAGGGAACAAGCTATATGTTCCAAAGGGCTCTTACAGAAATTTGTTGATCAATGTGTTCCTTCCAGGCAGGTCCCTATACACCCCTACCAGTCCCCCACCGGCCCTGGGAGGACGTGAGTATGGATTTCATTGTAGCATTGCCAAGAACACAAAGAGGAAAGGACTCTGTAAAGGTTATGGTAGATAGGTTTAGCAAAATGGCTCATTTCACAGCCTGTAAGAAGACAGAAGATGCTACTAGTGTTGCAGCCCTTTACCTAGGGGAGATAGTGAAGTTACATGGGGTGCCTAAGACTATAGTGTCTGACAGGGACACCAATTTCATGAGCTATTTATGGAAGACACTTTAGAGGCTTTTAAAGACAAGATTGTTGTTCAGTACTTCTCACCACCCACAGACAGATGGCCAAACTGAGGTGACCAACAAAACATTGGGGAGAATACTAAGGTGTATAGTGAGCAAGTCTTTGAAAGACTAAGATCTGAAATTGGCTTAGGCAGAGTTTGCATTCAACAGAGCACCATTATCATCAACATGCCACAATCCTTTTGAGGTAGTCTATGGGGTTAACCCTTTAATGCCTCTTAATTTATCTGTTGTTCCCAGGGAAGAACTAAACTTTGATGCAAAGAAAAGAGTTGAGCAGATGATAAAGCTACATGAGACTGTTAGGAGGCAAATTGAGAAGGCCAATGACATGTACCAGAAGAATGCTAAGGTCCGTAGGAATAAGAAAGAATTTGTCCCTGGAGACTTAGTCTGGATACATCTCAGGTGGGAAAGATTTCCTTCAATAAGGAAGAACAAGTTGGAGCCAAGAGTTGATGGCCCCTTTGAAGTCACTAAGAAAGTAGGGCCAAATGCGTACAAGATTGATCTGCCAGGTGACTATGGAGTGCATGAAACTTTCAACATAGGAGATCTAAGCCCTTACCATGGAGATTCTGAAGATGAAAGAGAGCCACGCTTGAGGTCAAGCCCTTTTCAAACTGGGGAGGTTGCAGCAAGACCTAACCTAATGGGCCACCATGAGCAGACCATGTCCAAGACAAGACAAGACACAACTCAAGATATAAGCCACAACATGAGCCAAGCCAGCACAAGCAACACCACACAGACCACTGTCCAGCAAAAGCAACCCAACCAGCCTGCACCAGCCAACTTCCAGCCACCTTTGTGGTTTACCAGGTCATCCCAGCATCCCCCACTTTGGCCCTCTGCCAAGTCCACATGAAGGTCAACAAAAAGGTCCAAGAAAACGTTTCCAAAGGTTTAGTCTAAGTCCAATAAAATTAGCCTACAAGGTTCACATCCAAGAAAGTGTCCAACAGGGTATTTTCTCAAATCAATCCATTTGAGGCTCCCTTTTCCATTAAGTAAGGTAGCAACATGAATAATAAGGTCACTATGATGAGTCCCAATGCCAAGGAAAGCTGCCAGACACCCAAGCATAAGATAAATTGAAGCTTTGTCATTTAAGGAAAACATCAAAACTACTTTATGCTTTAAAGTTCAGTTTGTTTCTCTACTTTATTGTATGTACTATTTAGCTGTTGACCTTGTCCTCATTAGGAGACTTTCAGTAGATGTCAAGAGGTTAGTTGAGAGTCCTTTGCATCCCTTATATGAGATTTACATCCTAGGGTCAACAAGCTTTTCTAATGCCTATACAACATGCCAGTTGAGTATTGTATCAGGCAGATTATTATTGAATGAAAACAAACCTTTGGGAAATCAAATTCTCAACTCTTAAACTTGTGCTTAAGTCTGTAGTTTGAACCAGACCTAGTTATCATTCTGTGTTTGCTGTGAATGATAGATTAGACATTTAGACTCTGTTTGCATTACTAAATCAACTCTGTGTTTGCTGTGAGTTGTTTGAGTTGTGTTGTTCAAGTCTGAGTCTTAACCCTGTGTTAATAAGTGGATTTAAGTCTTGAACTTGTGAATTTAACTAGTTGTCTTCCTGTGCCAAGATGTGGGAGTCAATCAAGTGACTATATCAGTAACACCCGCAAATGTACCCTATTTTATCTTAAAAATATTATACGGATTATAGTTAGCGTAATTTTAGATTTAGTTTAGAACTTAGTTTCCCATGTCTAATTTAGCAAATCTGAGTTCGTATTCGGACTCTACTCGGAATTCCGTGTGGGTTACGCCTTAAGCCGCATTTTAGGCTTTTTTCCCCATCTTTTTCCACTCACCCTTTATAACCCTAACTCCCTCAACTTTTTCCACTAACCTTCTTCGTCACCAAGTAACCATAACCACCATTTTTGAATCAACTAAAACTTCTCACTACTCCTTCACTCCTCACTCAAATCTCCTTATTTTCATCATAATCTTCTGCTCTCATCCTCCTCTACCTTGTGTGGTAATAAAATTACCGTCTTTCTCATTTTCAATTATTCCGTCTTTTTCTCAAAGGTGAATTATATTCATCTTTTGTTGTCTTTATTTAGGTGGAGACCTTCAACACCCCCATAAGGATTACTAGCTCATGGAGGAAGACTTAGAAGACGATTGAAGACGCACGAAGGTAACAGTGAAGGGTTACTCGATATCATTACGTGTTTTAATGCATTAATTGATGTTTACTAAATGTCTAGTGACAATTATTAGGCATTTAATGTGGTTAGATATTAGTGATTATGGTTAGAATTGGATGAGTATTCTTAGAATTTGTGTTTGTTGATGATTGTTGATGATAGTTGATGATTGTTGATGATTTTTGGTATTGTGTGATGATTTACGTGTGTATGTAGTCCCAGCCGGCCGCTAAGTCGCCGGTGAGCTGACCGGGTGGGAATGCGGCTGACATTTTTGAGAATTATTGGTATGGTGTAA
>JAIUZE010010817.1:0-10472 GCA_022085475.1 Heliosperma pusillum
AGTAAACCTAATTCACTACTAACTAATAGTCAACGGCAAGCAAGGTATCGAATCCACAGGGAGGCGGTAGTATTCTAATCTGTTAAACTAGGTTCGTCTCTTAAGTAACAATTTCTGGGTTTTGATTGTGGTTTCTAAACTAATAGCAATTAATAACAACAACTAAAGTAAACAATAACAACTAATAACAATAATAATAAGAACTAATAATAAGCAATAACTAACTACAAGCAATAACAAACTAATAAGGTTGAAAACAATGAGATTAAAAGTCTAGGGTCTCAGGTTCACTAGGATTATTGTTTAGGGGTAGGGATAAAATCAACTATCATGCAATAAAGCTATCTAAGGTCACAAGATCGGTCGATTCAATTATGCCCTTTAGATCTACAATTTAACATGCGATCGCTATCATTAAACGAGTTCTATTCAATTATCGTAGCCTATCTTAGTCTTAACCCGGTCGGTGTCAATCCTAATTCGCGAGACTAGTTAATTAATCCTGGCCAGTAATCAAACAACTAGAATTAAAACGATAATCAAACAATAAGCATGCAATTGCAATTCAATCAATTAATCTACCCCTTCTAACAATCCTAGATCCCCTTTCAACCCTAGAAAGGAATTTAGCTACTCATAATAATATAAATAACAACAATAATAATTAAAGTAAACATGATTAACAACAGTGAAAGGATGAACAAAGAATAATTAAAGAACAAGAAGGCAATTAACTTGAATAACGAAGAAAGATTGAAGAATACCGAATACAAGATGAACTAAAGAAAATCGTCTTTGATGAATAAAATCCGGAGGCAAACTAAATTAAATTAGGGTTTCTGATTTAAAGCCTAAAAGTATTGAAAAGCATAAGAAAGTATATCTAATTAGGAAAGACGAGCTTTCTTTTTATAATACAAAAGATCTAACTAATTAGGTTAAAATTAAGGAAAACACGAAAAAGCGCCGAAATAATGACTTGCTCGATCGAGCAAGGGCCTTCTGCTCGATTGAGCAGCCATGATACCGACTCGATCGAGCAAGGGACCATTGCTCGGTCGAGCAGCTCTCATGTTGGCTTGATTCTTCGACTTTTCTTCCTTTCTTGTCTTTCATTCTCGATTCTTCTTGATTCTTCTCGATTCTCGTGCCTAACTTTCCACGATCCACGTCCGCCATGCTCTATATCTACTCAAAAAGCTCCAAATGCATCCAATCTGCAATAAAACATAACAAAAGCGGCAGAATCGATATTCTAGCTAAAATAGCATAGAAATAAGCAAGGAAAGACGGTGAATCGAGTTATTTGTGTCCAAGGAAAGCATAAAATATGTATATAAATAATGAACATCATATATATATATATATATATATATATATATATATATGTATATATATATATATATATACATATATATGTAATATATATATACATATATATATATAGGGCCAGGATCCGGTGAGAACCACTAACATAATGAGAACCGTGAGAACCCTTACTAAATCTCCACCAAATCTTGTTTCGAAAGTTTTGTTGGATCATTTACCATTAGTTTAGTTTATTCAAGCAAAATACTTGGAGTAACTAACAAAATTTATTGATTATATTAAAAAATATGTACTTAATGTACATAAATTCAATTTGTACACTAAAATTATTCTAAATGCGTGAAAACGAGCACTAGGTGCACGAAAATTTCTACATGCATGAAAACAGTTACTAGGTGCATGAAAATAACGGGCTCTAGATGCATTAAAATGAGCATAAGGTGCATTAAAATTGTTAGATGCATGAAACTGACTACTAGGTGCATGAAAATTAATAAATCGTATTTCACCTCAATTTCTGTCAGTAAATTATATTTTTTTGACCAAGATGTATGTTATCTAGCCATAAAATTCTACGCCGAACCCAAAAATGTCCTTATTTTTTTAAAATAAATTTCGTAAAGCGCAGTTCTCATGGTTCTCATTATCTTAGTGGTTCTCACCGGATCCTAATTATATATATATATATATATATATATATATATATATATATATATATATATATATATATATATATAGCTTAGTTCAATTGAGTCCACCATTTTCTTAGAGTCCTTGAGTCCTCATCCTAGCCATTGGATGAGGGAGATGGATGGCTGAGATTTGGGAGATTAAAAAATACACTTATCACTAATTAATTACCTATGCACTAATTAATTAACTTTCTCTCTCTAGCTTTGAGTTAATCACTTTTTAAACACTTTTAAGCACTTTTGAGCACTTTTTAGCTGCTGAGATTTATGAGTGTAACTTTGATGCTTGCGAGTGTAACTCTAATGTTTTACAGTGTAACTTTAACTTTTTAAGGCGGTTTGTATGTAAAAATTTGAATTTAAACAATTTTAACACCTTACGAGTGTAACTTTGATGCTTTTCGAGTGTAACTTTAATATTTTCGAGCGTAACTTTAAATTTTGAAGACGGTTTTCTCTATAATAATTTGAATATATATAATTTTAACATTCTACGAGTGTAACTTTGCTGATTTTCGAGTGTAACTTTAATTTTTTTGAGACGGTTTTGTATATAAAAATTTGAATTTATATAATTTTAACATTTTACAAGTGTAACTTTGATGATTTACGAGTGTAACTCTAATATTTTACGAGTGTAACTTTAGTTATTTTAGGTCATTTTGAGTGGAATTTTTTTAATTTTATTACATGTTGAATTTATGTAATTTAGTACAAATTTAGTCCTTTATGAATGTAACTGTAGTCATTTATGAGTGTAACTGTAGTCCTTTATGAGTATAACTGTAATACTTTATGAGTGTAACTGTAGTCCTCTAAGAATGTAACTGTAATACTTTATGAGTGTAACTGTAGTCTTCTATGAATGTAACTGTAATCCAACCATCACAAACCAACCCATACTCACAAAAAAGGTAGATCTAGCAAAAAAAAAAAAAATGAAAACAAGAGTAAAAACTAAAAAAGCAACAGATCTGACATCAACAAGTGTAACTTTTTAAAGTCATTTTGTGTTACTTTAATAGTGTTACTTTAATAAATATTGTGTGTTACTTTAATAGATGATTTATGTTACTTTAATAAATAGAATGTGTAACTTTAATAAATAAAATGTGTAACTTTAATAAATAAAATGTGTAACTTTAATAAAAAAGATGTGTAACTTTAATAGACGATATATGTGACTTTAATAAATAAGATAGGTAACTTTAATAGAGAATTTGTGTTACTTTAATAGATAATGTGTAACTTTAATATATGTGACTGTAATAAGTAAGGTGTGTAACTTTAATAGAAAATTTGTGTTACTTTAATAGACAATATGTGTGACTTTAATCGGTCAATCGTTATCAACACCAACAACTATACCCTTATTTTAGTTGTGGAAAAAAATCTCGAAAAAAATATTTTGAAAAATTTATATACCCTTTTTCAGATCTAAGAAAAAAACAATAGATCTGACACAAATAAGTGTAACTTTTAAGGTAATTTTGTGTTACTTTAATAAATAATGTGTGTTACTTTAATAAACGATATATGTGACTTTAATAAATAATGTGTTATTTTATTAGACGTTATCAACATTTGAAACTCTTTTCAAATCTGAAAAAAAAAAAAAACAAAGACACATAAAAATTAACCAGATCCGAAAGAAAAAAATAAAACCAAAAATAGACACACAACAACGACCGACAAACACCCTTAACAACTACCGACAAACCCGCCCTCACCAGCCATACCCATCCCCTAAACAGTAGCCCCCACACACAACCACCCCCACGACAACCATTCTGAATGAGAGGAGGAGAGGGGCAGCGGTATTGCGGCTATTTCGCGGTGGAGGAGGTGGAGGAGAGTCGTGGCGGCGCCTGAAGAGGAGGGAGACGGGAGAAGATGAGGGAGGCGGCAGAGGCTCCACAAACAACGCCAACAACAACAAACTCAGACCACCATTTTCAAGATCTGAAAAATAAAGAAGATGATGGCTTGAGGGAGGCGGAAAGGAGGAGAGAATGAGGGCGGGATGAGGCGGCAGATAGAGGAGAGGGCGGCAGAGAAAGAAAGGGTGGCGTGACGGAGGCGGATCTGGGGAAAAACGAAGGTGGTGGCAGTGAGGAGGGAGGTGCGGTGGTGGTGTTGTCGAGTGGTGGTAAGGGAAGTCCGGTGGCTGTGGTGGGGGAATGTCGGGGTATTTTTTGTGGGGTGGTTGGTGTGTGTCGGTGTTGGTGGTGGTTGGGTGGTGTTGTGAAAGCAATGGAGAATGAATGATTTATTTGGATTATGAATTTATTAGGATTTTAGAGAGATGAGAGGATGAATATTATGTGAGATGAGAGAGAAGTTATGGTGAGAAAAAGTTTATATATTGGATTAGGGTGGATTAGGGTAAATGAGTGATTAATTAGTGAAAGGTAGAGAGAGATTGATATTAATCACATTTTTGGAGCATCAATCTCAACCCTTCATTTCCCTTTATCCAATGGCCCTAAAGAGGAATCAAGGACTCTAAGGATATGGGTGGACTCAATTGATCTTTGCTCTCTCTCTCTCTCTCTCTCTCTCTCTATATATATATATATATATATATATATATATATATATATATATATATATATATATATATAGTAATGGGATCAAATGAGTCCACCCCAAAACCTTGAGTCCTTGAGTCCTCTTAGAAGCCATTGGATCTTGAAGACGGATGGTTGAGATTAAAACAAAAAAATTGTCATTAAGATGGTGTTTAACCCTCACTCTCTCACTAGCACACTAATTAAACCATTAATACATCCAACCCTCATAACTCACTTCCTACCCATTTCATTCATTTAAAATATCCCTCCTTCTCTCTAAAACTCCCTCTTATTCTCTCTTTTAATCACCCACCACCTCCCTCTGTTTCACTCTTTATCTTCTCCGTCGGCCACCGCCTCCACCGCCGTCCTCCTTCCTATGGCACCGGCAACCACAAAAACAAAAAAAAACTGAAAAAAAATTCACCCAAAATACTAGATCTACCACCCCTTCCTCCACCCTCTACCTCCACGACCTACCTCCAGGACCTACCACCACCCTCCTTTGCCTCCTCGCTGTCTCTTCCGTCCTGCTGCCGATGACCATCTCCCACCACTACCTGCTCCTTTTCACCTACTCTCTCCGCCGACCACAACCGAACAACACCACACCACAACCGGACGCGCCTTACCCCACGCCGCTCCTCCTCGCCGCTCCTTCTCGCCTTCCACCGCGTCTTCTTCCTCGCACCACACCAACCACCAAGCTCCTCACCGCCTCTTCTTCCTCTTTTTTTTCCAGATCTGGGTCCTCTTCTCTTCTCCACTGCCTTTTTTTTTTAGATTTGAAGTGTTGGGTTGGTCGGGTTGGCTGGGGTGTTGGTTTTGGATTTTTTTTTTTGATTTTTTAACAGATTTTGTGTTTCTTTTTTTCCTTCAGTTTTTCTTTTTTTTTTTTTAGATCCAAGAGTTTGTTGTTCATTTGTTCATATTTCTCCACTTTTAATTTTATTTGTTAGATTTTTTTTTTCAGATTTGGTGTTACATTTATTTTCCTTCAAATTTTTTTCTCCACTTTTAGATCTATTAAATAAAAGTAGATTTCTGATTTTTTTCTCCACTTTTTTTTTTTACTTATTTAGTTGATTTTAATTTTAGATCTACTAAATAAGAAGTAAATTTTTTGAAAAAATAATCGTATTAAGAGGAGGTTGTTGATGATTGAAGTTACACTCTCAATTGATTGAAAGTTAATTCAAAGTGGACTAAAATTATATTCTAAGTGGACTAAATATACACTATCAATGGGTAAAAGTTACACTTTATATGACTAAAGTTACACAATTAATGTACTAAAGTTACTTTCTGAAAAAACTAGAGTTGCACTATAAAATAGTTAAAATTTCAAAATTTCAAAATAAGATGACATAAAATTACTTGGGAAAATAAAATTACAATAATTAAAGTTACACTTATAAAACACTAAAGTTACACTTATAAAACACAAAATGTAGAAAATGTCATGAACTTGTCTTAAAATGACATAAAATTCTTTGTAAAAATAAAATTAAACTATTTTGGATAAAAGATACATTTCTAAAAAGGTAAAAGTTACCCTCTAAAAATACGTAAAATGTCAAAAACTTGTCTTAAAAGCATTTTTTAGTATAAAACTCCACTATATTGAATTAAAGTTACACTCGCAAAAGATCAAAGTTACACTCTAAAAAAACGTAAAATGTCGAGAACTTGTCTTAAAATCATTTTTTAGTATAAAATTACACTATTTTGGAGTAAAGTTACACTTGTAAAAGAATAGAGTTACACTATAAAATTACGTAAAATGTCAAGAACTTGTCTCAAAATCACTTTTTAATATAAGGTTACACTTTTTTGAATTAAAGTTACACTTGTAAAAGGCTAAAGTTACACTCTGAAAATACGTAAAAAGTCAAAATCTTGTCGTAAAATCAATTTTTAGTATAAGGTTACACTTTTTTGAATTAAAGTTACACTTGTAAAAGGCTAAAGTTACACTCTGAAAATACGTAAAATGTCAAAATCTTGTCGTAAAATCAATTTTTAGTATAAGGTTACACTTTTTTGGATTAAAGTTACACTCGTAAAAGATCAAAGTTACACTTGTGAAACTGCACACTCGTAAAAAAACAAAAGTTACCCTTGAAAACAAAAGTTAAACCCTAAAAATGCTAAAATGTCATCAACTTTAAGCTAGAGAGAGAAAGATAATTAATTAGTGTATAAGTAAGGAATTAGTGTATTGGTTACTTTTTGCTTTTAATCTCAACCACCCAACTTGAAAGATCTAAGGGCTCATAAGAGGACTTAGGGACTCAAAAGATGAAGGACTCATTTGAACATTTCTTCTCTCCTCTCTCTCTCTATATATATATATATATATATATATAATATATATAATATCTATAGGGTCCCGGATCCAGTGAGAACCAATAACCATATGAGAAACTATGAGAACCTCTCACATGCGTTGGATCTTAGCAAATGAGGTCAGATCATACTAAATTTTTTTGCCCAAACCCACAGTCCCACACCCTCTGTCATTAAATCAAATTAATTCTCTCTCTTCGGTTAGCTTCAATATCCTCATGTCTTATTCATCAATGGAGACGCAAATCAACTCTATCTTTCACCAATGTTGTGAATTCGATGAGGTTTGTTTAACTTCTCCATTAATTTCTCGGAAATCCGACTTTATTTGTTTGAAATTTGTTAATTTGTAAGCAAATTACCGTTCACGAATTGTTGAATCGAGTTAATATACATATAATTGGGGTACATAATTATAATGTTTGACTTATGTTTGTGATTAGGATTTATAATCATGAAATTGGTAAATTTACAATATGAAGTTGGTAAATTAGGGTTGGTGGAAATTGATAAAATTAACCCAATTGGTTGAAATCATGAATTGGGAAATCAATGCCGTGAATTAGCTTGGCTATATTGGGAGTAGAATTCTTTGGCTGATAACATTTATCATTCTACAAATTATAAGTGTGCTATCATTGTATGATTTTAGCTTGTTCTCATACAAGTTCGCTGAATTTGATGATGTTAAGCGCAATTGTCGTAAACGACTTGCATGGCACACCCAAAGAAGGATGAAACCACACGTAGGCTATAACAATGGTCTGTAACTTTGTAAGTGCTTTTTCATACACTGGTACTATTTATTCACTCTGTAAGAGCTTCTAGTTGTAGTTCTTTTGGATTGACAAGTTTAAGCTATGAAGTATTCGACTGTAGCTTTTGATGCACATATTAAATCCCGATTGCTGTGAAAATCCACCCTTGTATAAAGCGCTTATCGAGTACTTTTATTCAATTACCGAAGAGTAACAAAAGCTTATTTTAAGCAAAATTTTTAACTGATGGATAACTGATAAATAATTTTGTTGATTATTTCTTATTGTACTACAACAGCTGCATTGATTTGGAATATACAAACCAATAAATGAGATCAGCTTTATTGAATTTGACATATATATTTAAATCAGTTTTCCACATATTAATACGTAATTTTTGTTACGTTAAGCACCATCTTATGGTTTTACGCTTTCTTTTGCAGATATGGCTACCTGGTTATTGCTTGCTGCTTCCGACCATTTTGTGATAAAATATCATTCTATGATGGCATTACGATCTACAAAGTTCAGAAACTTTTGCTAAGTGCCATCTTTGTTCAGCATACACTTCGAATGTGTCTTGAATTGTTGACCGTGTCGATGAAATTGTGTTGTGCATAAGCTCAAGTTCACAATACGAACATTTTGCAAGGACATAAATACATAAACCTATCATATTTTCCGACTTGTCTTTAATGTACTTGCTAGATCATCAGAAAAATAAGGCCAGGTACTACTTCGACAAACTACCAACGAACATTACTGTTGAAAGAGAGATTTTTCTACTTCATGAGTGCTAGGTTTGACAACAAATTAAGGTTTTCGGAATCGTCATACTAGTAGCATTCCCCAACAAAAGTAAATCAAGTTTTGAGCAACATTTATCATTTTTCAACAGTGACAATACAACCGGATACATTCTTCAATGAAGTTAACAACTTATTACACGAAGCAGCTGACAAAAATCATTCTTCTAAACATTCAACAATTAAACAACATACATTTCAATTTCATTGTTCCTCTTGAATTTGAGGCAGTCTATGGCATTCACCATAATCCATTAACAACATCCGTCAAATAATCAATCAGTCTACACATGAAAAGATAAAGAATAATATTTGCAAAATACAATAATACCTTCTAAGAACTAGACCACCAAGAAGCTTATAATGCAAAGATTCACACTTAGCAGTAGCTAAAAGACCTATATTAAATACATATAAAATAAAAGGAAGCCATGAACTAATAGAAGTTGTTATCCTTACCAAATATTAAGTCCCGGATATCAGTTATTACCATGTTAGATACAGAATAGCTACTAAGGTATAATAATTCTAATAAAAGTTAATAAGCCAAACCTTCCATGAACCTAAAGTAGCACCAACAGTAGGATACATATCACAACTCAAATATTCCGCACTGTTCTCGGATCATGCTCAATAGAATGTTGTTTACAAGACTAAAAACTTAAATATAACACGTTTAAATGGTCTATTATAGGAAAAAAAAATTGCACCATCTATTAACTACTATTGTCTTCAATGTCGTAACTCGTAATTACATTAACAACATATATCATTAGCACGGACACGAGAAATTATAATGATAGATGAATGACTAACTAAGTACATTTAACAGATTAATAAGTAACTAATGCAAAAGAAAGCATAATAAATCGGAAAAATGCAACTTTAAGCAACTTAATCGAAACCTAAAAATCATTAAAATTGAAGAATAAGAAAAAAATAGGGGAAATTGAGAAATTACCTATATTCGAAATTTATAAGAGTCACAAGCTACTTTTTCATCACGTGTCTTACCTAAGTTCGAAATTTCCATTTGACAATTTTTTTAGTGACGTATTGTCATCTCTAGTTCAGTCAATTGATCAATTTAAATATTATGTACAGTTTGTTGACCATTACACTAAATTCACCTGGTTATTTCCGTTTAGGAAAAAATCCGACACTCAATCAACGTTTTTAACATTTAAAACTTTAGTTGAGAAACAATTATCTCGCCCCATAAAAACCTTTTACTCCGATAACAGATGGGAATTTGAGAAATTTAAAACCGACTTTGCAAAACTTGGTATCCAACATCTCACTTCTCCTCCCCACACACCCAAGAACAACGGTTTTGCGAAAGACGTCATCGCCATATCGTCGACACCGGCCTAGCTTTGCTTGCTCACGCCTCAATGCCCTTCGTATTGAACCTACGCATTCCAAACTGCCATCTACCTCATCAATCGAATGCCCACTTCGACTTTAAACAATTAGTCACCCTATTATCGTCTTTTTCAGTGCTCCCCAAACTACAAAAGTTTTCACAACTTTGGTAGTCTTTGTTTCTCCTGGCTTCGACCCTACTCAAAACATAAACTCGACTCCCGTTCCATCGCTTGTATGTTCATTGGATACTCACCCTCACAACATTCTTACCAATGCCTCGACCCCGCTATAAATCGCATCTACAGCTCCCGTCATGTCCGCTTCATTGAAACGTCCTACCCATTCGCTTCCACCCCTAATCTACCACAACCCCTACAGAATTTGTGATTTCCAATATATGGACCACAACTTCGAAAGTACACCTGTTATTTGATAACAGAGTATAAAATATCTGCTCACGGTAGTAGGTCAGTAATGCAGACCGCAACTCTGCAAGTATATATACCATATAAATGGCTGTATTTGTAACTAGGTTATTAATTTTTTGTACTTTCGGAACTGGGTAGTGACGTAGTGTGCGAATGGACATGCATAATG
>JAIUZE010010821.1:0-11486 GCA_022085475.1 Heliosperma pusillum
CCGAGCATACAATACCAAATCTTCACGACTACTCCTAAAATGCATGCTATATACAAAAAATTGGTGGTTGTTGAGGGACTCCACCAAACCTATCAATGCACAAGAATTTACAAACAAGACTCCTCCTCGGGAAGTGGATCCCCAAGGAAGAGTACTTCCACCGTTCCTTTTTCATCTCCATCAAAATATCTTTTCACTCGATGCCCATTGACTTTGAAATTACCACCTTCTTCACTCCAAAGTTCGAAAGCTCCATGCGGTGATATGTCGATAACTTTGAAAGGACCCGACCATCTCGATCGTAGCTTCCCCGGAAACAACTTGACCCTAGAATTATAGAGTAAGACTTGATCACCCACTTTTACATCTTTATCAACCAATTTGGCATCATGCCATTTCTTTGTTTGCTCCTTGTAAATCGTTGAGCTCTCGTAGGCATCAAGTCTTAATTCTTCAAGTTCACTCATTTGGAGAAAACGTAGCTCTCCGGCCATATCAATGTCAAAGTTCATTTCCTTCAAGGCCCACCATGCCTTGTGCTCCAACTCGATTGGCAAGTGACAAGCTTTGCCATAGACAAGCTTGTAGGGAGTTGTGCCGAGGGGAGTTTTAAAGGCGGTGCGAAGGGCCCATAGAACATCGGGGAGCTTTTGGGACCAATCCTTTCTACCCTTGCTTGTGGTCTTCTCCAAGACGGCTTTTATTTGACGGTTTGAGACCTCTACTTGCCCACTTGTTTGAGGGTGGTAGGCAAGAGCGGTCTTGTGAGTGACACCATGAGAAGAAAGCAAGATCTTGAAAGTGCTTTTCCTAAAGTGCGAACCCCCGTCACTAATCACCACTCTCGGGGTCCCAAATCGTGGAAAGATGGTGTTTTTGAAGAGCTTGATAACAACTTTAGCATCATTTGTTGGGGTAGCAACGGCTTCAATCCACTTGGACACATAGTCCACCGCTACCAAAATGTACTCATTCCCACAAGAGTTTGGGAATGGTCCCATGAAATCAACTCCCCAACAATCGAAAAGCTCAATCTCAAGAATGTTTTGAAGGGGCATCTCATTTCTTTGACTTATATTCCCCGTTCGTTGACATCGATCACAAGATTTGACAAAGTAGTGGATATCCTTGAACATAGATGGCCAAAAGAAACCACCTTTTAACACCTTTGCAATGGTGCGAGATGTACCAAGGTGGCCCCCATAGGCCAAGTTGTGAATTCTATCGACTATCTCCATGCCTTCTTCCCTAGGAACACATCTTCGAAACATGCCATCACCACACTTGCGAAAAAGATGTGGGTCATTCCAAAAATAGCGTTTTGAGTCATGCTTCAACTTCCTTCTAGCTCTAGCATCCACCTCCTCCGGAATAAACCCGCTCACAATCAAATTTGCCAAGTCCGCAAACCATGGTGATTTACCACCTATCATCATCAAACTCTCTTCTCTCAACCACTCATTGATCGGGCCACTCTCATCCTTCAACCCATGATCTTCGGTAGTCAATCTAGATAGGTGGTCGGCAACAACATTCTCCGACCCCGCCTTGTCTTTAATTTCCAAATCAAACTCTTGAAGTAAAAGAACCCACCTCAAGAGCCTTGGCTTTGCATCTTTTTTCACTAACAATTGTCTCAAGGCAGAGTGATCCGAGTACACTACAACCTTAGCACCAACAAAGTATTGCCGGAATTTTTCCACGGCATGAACAATGGCTAGCATTTCCTTTTCGTCGTAGAGTAGTTGACTTGGGCTTGATCTAGAGTTTTGCTTGTGTAGTAGATTACATGGTGCCTCTTGTCCACAACTTGGCCAAGCACCGCCCCGACCGCATAATCGGAGGCGTCACACATAACTTCGAAGGGAAGGCTCCAATCCGGTGATCGGATTATGGGAGCCGTAAAAAGGGCCTCCTTCAACCTACAAAAAGCACTCAAGCAAAATTCATCAAATACAAATGGGGTGTCTTTGAGAAGAAGAGAAGTTAAAGGCTTGGCTATTTTAGAAAAATCTTTGATGAAACGTCGGTAAAAGCCCGCATGGCCTAGAAAGCTTCTCACTCCCTTCACATTTGTAGGGGGTGACAAGTTTTCTATCACCGAAACCTTAGCCATATCAAATTCTATCCCTCTCTTAGACACGATGTGGCCAAGCACAACCCCCTCCTCCACCATAAAGTGGCATTTCTCCCAATTGAGGACGAGGTTGTGCTCCTCACATCTTTGCAAAACATTAGACAAATTCATTAGCCCAAGATCAAATGAGTCTCCATGGACACTAAAGTCGTCCATGAAGACCTCCATACTCTTCTCAAGAAAATCGGCAAAAATTGCCGTCATTCATCTTTGGAACGTCCCCGGAGCATTACAAAGCCCAAAGGGCATCCTCCTATAAGCATAAACTCCTATGGGACAAGTGAATGTGGTTTTCTCTTGGTCTTCCGGGTGTATGGGGATTTGGAAAAACCCGGAATAACCATCTAGAAATGAATAGTAAGAATGCCCCGCCAACCTTTCAAGCATTTGGTCAATAAAGGGGATGGGGTAGTGGTCTTTGAGGGTGGCGGCATTTAATTTGCGATAGTCAATGCACATCCGCCACCCGGTCACGGGTCTAGAAGCTAAGAGAGTCCCATCCTCTTGTTCCACCATAGTTACCCCTCCTTTCTTGGGCACTACATGGACGGGGCTCACCCAAGAACTATCGGTTATTTGGTAGATAATCCCGGCCTCTAGCAACTTCATCACCTCATTTTTCACCACTTCCGCCATCTTAGGGTTCAACCTACGTAGCCCATCTACCTTAGGTTTGCTACCCTCCTCCAAGACAATCCTATGCATGCAAAGATTAGGACTTAAACCTTTGATATCATCAATGCTATATCCAAGTGAGCCCCTATGAGTTTTCAAGATTTTCAAAAGTTCAAGTTCTTGGCCTTCACTCAAATTAGCATTAATGATAACGGGATAAGTCTCTCCCTCACCTAAAAAAGAGTACTTAAGTGAGGGAGGTAAGGGTTTTAGTTGTACCTTTGGAGGGAGAAGGCCCTCCACCTTCTTCAAGAGTTCATCATCTACCTCATGGTCATCTCCCATCTCCTCATCATGGAGTGCCACTTGTAGAGCTTCTTCTTCACATTTCTCTTCTTCATGCACCCTTTCAACCACTTCTTCAATGACTTCTACCGAGAAGCTTTGTGAAACATTGGTCCCTTCACTAGATGAGGAAGATTAAATTCAAGGGTTTCGTTTCCCACCCTAAAGGTTAGCCGCCCGTCCCTCACATCAATGAGGACTCCTCCGGTAGCCAAAAAGGGCCTACCGAGGATGATGGGAGTGTGACTATCCTCCGGGATATCTAGGACAACGAAATCCGTGGGGATCAAAAATTTGCCAACTTTAACGGGTACGTCCTCAAGCACACCCAAAGGTTGTTTAACGGACCTATCCGCTAGTTGTAAAGTCATAGAAGTATGGGTTAAACTATCAAGTCCAATTCTTTTAGCAATAGTTAAGGGAATGACACTTACACTTGCACCATTGTCACATAATGCCCTTGAAATCATGACTCCCCCTACAACACAAGGGATAGAGAAACTTCCGGGGTCCCCAAGCTTTTTTGGCATTTTGAAAGAGTTAGGATTAATGAGGAGAGCACTACACTCCGCCTCCATAATCATAACATCTTGGGTACCCAAAGTCCTCTTATGAGTCAAGATGTCTTTTAGAAATTTTGAGTAAGTGGGCATATTCAATATAACATCGGTGAAAGGTAAGGTCACTTCAAGTCCCTCAAGCATTTTTCTAAATTGGGTGAACTTGAAGTTTTCCTTAGTTTTCAAAGCTCTAGAGGGGTAGGGGATATCGGAAACAACAAGTGGAGAACTAAAAGATACCTTTGGAATGGGAGTTTTCTTGGTTACCTTAGCTCTTGCTATTGGTTGTACCTCTACTCCTTCATCATTATCATCCTTGATCATCTCCTCTTCATAAGGCATAATTTCGACATACCCATCTTCTCCCTCTTTGGGTTGATCATCTTCACCCTTGCCATCATCTTTTAACTCCAAGGTGGGAGTCAAAATGGGCTCTTCGAATTCTTCTCCTTCTTCAACATGCTCATCATTTGGAATCTCATCATTCATCATATCCATGTAGGGGTTATCAAGCACTAGTCCACTTCTTAAAGTTACCGCACATGCGTGGTGACTTTACGAAGCATCCTTGGAGCTTTTCCCTTGAGCAAGTAGACCTCCCGGAGGCCTTTGAGGATTGTTCAAAGCTTGAGAAGCTAACCTAGCTTCCAATTCTCTCACCTTCTTTTTGTGAGCATTAGTGACATTTTGCAAAGCCAAGTTGTTTTGGATTTCCATGTTTTTGACTAGTTGCAAAACTTCACTCATTGAAGGTTCATTGTCTTGATGAGGTTGGTTTGTCAAGGGGAGTGCAAAAGCATAGTCATTCCGACTACTCGAACCTTGGTTGTTGTTTCTTTGATTGTTAAAGTTTCCTTGTTGGTTGTTGTTAAAATTCCCTTGTTGCCCCCTTGAACCTTGATTGTTGAAATTTGACCCTTGGTTGTTGTTGAAATTTGACCCTTGGCCTTGGAAAGATTGATCGGGAACCCCTTGACTTGCTTGATTGTTTTGGTTGCCTTGGTAAAAATTACCTTGGCCTTGGTTGTTGAAGTTTTGGTTCCCTTGATTTTGATTCCAATTTCCTTGACCTTGATTCCAATTACCTTGGTTTTGGAAGTTACCTTGGTTATTGTAACCTTGATCGTTGAATTGTTGATTTTGGAATTGGTTTGATCCTTGACCTTGTTGAGAGTTGTTGAATTGATTGTTATAGTTTCCTCTTGAAAATTGACCTCCCCCTCTAGGTTGGGAAAAACCCGGAGGGTTGGAAGGTTGAGCTTGTGTGTGTTGAGGGTTTAACACATTTTGGCTTTTGTAACTCATGTTTGGGTGAAATTTCGAACTTGGATGATAGAAATTGGAATTTGGGTTGTAAGCTCCTTGACTTTGGAATTGAGGCCTTGAGGGCCGTGGGTTGTTGTTGACTCCTTGAAATGCATTCACATGTTGATAATCATTTCCTCCTTCATTGTTATAAGAAACATTATTCCCACAAACTTCAAAGGTGTGTCCATACCCATTGCAAATTTCACAAGTAGGGGTTTGATAAGCTTCCACCATAGGAGGTGCATAAGACCCACTAGCTTCATTCACATGATGGCCTTGACTTTGATTTTGAGCCTTTTGAAGCTCGGCAAAACCCTTAGTAAAAGTTTGTGTGAGCAAATCAATCTTGGCATTGGTATCCGCATTTGAAAAGTTCTCACTTGGGTATTTAGAACTCCTCCTCAAGCTATTTCCTCTAGAACTAGTACCATAGCTAGACTCCGATTCAACCATCTTTTTAATCAATGCCGCCCCTTGTTGGTCATTCAAATGATCAAAACTCCCCCCCCCCCCGCGGAAGCATTCACCATAGCCTTGGTTTGAGGGAGGAGAGTTTGGTAGAATGTTTGAGTGACATACCAATCCGCAATGCCATGATGAGGGCAACGGGCAAGTAGATCAATGAATCGATCCCATGCTTCTCCCAAGGATTCTCCATCCTCTTGTTGGAAGGTTGTTATCTCATTTCTTAGCATCGCCGTTTTGGAGACGGGGTAGTACTTACTTAGAAACTCCTTAGCCAAGTCATCCCAAGTAGTGAAAGTGTTTGGAGCATGGTTATTCAAGCACCTCTCCGCCCGGTCTTTAAGAGAAAATGGGAACAACATTAGACAAAGGGTTTCCTCGGGCACACCATTCCTCTTCATGATTCCTACCCTACTTTTGAACTTTCTCAAGTGGGCATGAGCATCCTCATCGGGGAGGCCTCCAAAGCTATCCCGCTCAATAGAACTCATTTGAGCCGGGTGAATCTCAAAGTTATTTGGGGCCAAGACAGCGAAATTGATTGGAGATTGGGTATCATCATGGTTGGGACGGTTACGGTCACGTAAAGTAGTCATTTGTGGTTGATTTTGTTGTTGAGGTATTGTGGGTGGTGTATTTGGTAATGGAGTGTAAACTACTAAGGTTCACAAGTTTTAAGTGACTTGATTAACTTGACTCAAACTGAGAACAATATCAAGTAACAAGAGATGTTGTTTTAGAGATTGTGAGTTGTTTAACTGAAAGATTCAAGGGATATGACTTGGAGACAATCCTCTACAGCAAGGCACAAGAGAAAAGGACTTAAAGACTGGTTTAGAGACAGTTTTCAAGTGTTACAGCAAAGCACAAACACCCTAGACTAGACTCAACAGCAAGTAAGTTAATCACAGCAATGCACAGATATAACTTGACTCACAATACAAGGCACTGATCAAACACCTTGAAGATGTATCAGGCTTGCTTCAAACTACAGCTCTTAGCACAAGTTTGATAGTTTTGAGGGATTTCTCAAAGTTCATTCATTCATCAAAGTCTGCTTACAACAACATACAAGACCTCCTTATATAGAGGGGCTGATATCTTGTGAGCCATTGGATGTATGGATCATCCAAGGGCCAGCTTAGGATCTAAACTACTTCTACTGACATTAATTAAGAGCCTCACAATAGGACGAGCTCAACAACTATAAAGAACAGACACAAAACACAAAAGAAAACAGACTGAACAAAAGCAAATAAAGTAGTTTTTGGAGTTTTCCTGAAATGGAAATCTGTTGTTCTTGTTGTCTTGTGCTTTGCTCTGGGTGTTTTGTTGCTTCTTGGAACTCTCCACTCTTATGAGGACATAGATAAACCTGCCTTAGATGAAGACAAGTTGACTTAAGCAAAAGAAAACATCATCTGAGCATGTACTACCGCCTCTGCTATGCTGTTTACTGGACTCTAACTTTGGGGTGTCTGTTTCATGGGTTTTTACTAGACTTCAAAATGGTTTGTCCTGGGCAAACTTGTAGCTTAGAGGGTTGTCTTGATGGTAGGCCATAGTGGGGGTGGTTGGGATGCCCTGGTGTACCTCCTAGAGGCTGGGTTTGTTAACTGGTCTGTCTGGGCCTGAATGGCTCTGTTTCTGTTTTGTGTGGGTAATGTGGGTTGTGTTGGGGATGGGCATGGGTTGTTGAACCCTGGACTGTCTTCTTCATTGGGGTGGCTTGGCTTGGGTTGCTCTTGACTTGTCATAGCTTGTTGTTTAGACCTTGTAATTCGAGCTTCCATCTGAGGGGTCAAGCTTGTCTTGTATGTGGTTTGATCATCAAGACCCTTTGGGTGAGCTCCTGCTGCAACCTGCCCAGGTTGAAAAGGGCTTGACCTCAAGCCTGTGTCTTCCTCCCCCTCAGAGTCTTCATAGAAGGGACTAAGATCTCCCACATTGAATGTTCCATGGACTGCATACTCTCCTGGTAGATCAATTTTGTAGGCATTAGGACCTATCTTCTCTATGACTTGAAAAGGACCATCTGCTCTGGGCTCTAGCTTGTTCTTTCTCTTGGAAGGGAACCTTTCTTTCCTTAGGTTGATCCATACTAGGTCTCCTGGTGCAAAGTCTTTCTTGGTCTTAGGAACCTTGGCATTCTTCTTGTATAGATCATTGGCTTTCTCAATTTGTTTTCTGACTGATTCATGGAGTTTTAGCATTTGTTCCACCCTCTTCTTGGCATCATAGTGGACCTCTGACCTGCACACATTAGACAAACTCAAAGGCATTAAGGGGTTAGTACCATATACCACTTCAAAGGGGGAGTGGCCTGTGGCTGCTGATGGAGCTCTATTGAAAGAGAACTCTGCTTGAGCCAACTTCAAATCCCAATCCTTGAGAGATTTGCTGACTATACACCTCAAGATTCTTCCCAAGGTCTTGTTAGTCACCTCAGTTTGGCCATCAGTTTGAGGGTGATGGGAGGTACTAAACAACAACCTAGTGTTAAGCAGCTTTCCACAATGTTCTCCAGAAATGGCTCATAAACTTTGTGTCTCTGTCAGACACAATGGTCCTTGGAACCCCATGTAACCTCACCACCTCATCAAGGTATAGCTCTGCTACACTCACAGCATCCTCAGTCTTCTTGCAAGCAATGAAATGTGCCATCTTACTGAATCTATCCACAACCACCATGATAGAATCCTTCCCTCTTGCTGTCCTAGGCAATGCTACTATAAAATCCATGCTCACATCTTCCCAAGGCCTACATGGGACTGGTAGGGGAGTGTAAGGTCCTGCTTGGAAAGAACTCTTGGCCTTTTGACAAACTTCACACCTTCTGAGCACTATTTGAACTTCTCCCATCATCTTAGGCCAGTGGAATTGATCTTGTAGTATGTCCACAGTTTTCTGAACCCCAAAGTGTCCTCCAAGGCCACTTCCATGTACCTCCTTGATCAATAGACTCCTATAAGATCCTCTGGGAACACACAACTTGTTTCCTTTAAACAAGAATCCATTTTGCAAAGTGTAGGGTGAATCAATGGTTCTTGTTCCCTCTTTCTGTGCTAACCAATCTTCTGCAAAGTCTGGGTCTTCTTGATACATGTCCTTCATAAACTCAAAGCCAAGAACCCTTTGCTCCATAGTTGATAGCAGAGTGTACCTCCTAGACAATGCATCAGCCACCACATTTTGTTTGCCCTCTTTGTACTTGCTAGAAAAGGTGAATGACTGAAGGAACTCCACCCACTTAGCATGTCTGTGACTGAGCTTATGCTGGCCTCCTATGTACTTCAATGCCTCATGATCAGAGTGTAAGACAAAAGGTTTGGGCTTCAGGTAATGACTCCAATGCCTCAGAGCTCTGACAAGAGCATAGAACTCTTTATCATATGTAGAATAGTTTAGCTTGGCACCACTTAGCTTTTCACTAAAGTAGGCTACAGGTTTCTTCTCTTGGATGAGGACAGCTCCAATTCCCACTCCACTTGCATCACATTCAACCTCAAATAGGCAATCAAAGTTTGGCAATCTGAGGATAGGTGCACTGCACAAGAGCTTCTTCATGTGTTTGAAAGCCTGTAAGGCATTCTCAGTCCAAGTGAACTCTCCCTTCTTCATGCACTCAGTGAGAGGTGCTGCAATGGTGCTAAAATCCTTAATGAATCTTCTGTAGAAGGATGCTAAGCCATGGAATCCCCTTACTTCTGTAATACTCCTAGGGATAGGCCAAGACTGGACTGCCATGATCTTGTCTTGATCAACTGAAATGCCTCTACCAGATACCACATATCCTAGAAACTTGACTTCCTCAGTCATGAAGGTGCACTTCTCAAGCTTCCCAAAGAGCTTGCTCTCCTTAAGTATTTCAAACACAGCCTCAAGATGCCTCAAATGATCATCCTTGCTCTTGCTGTAGATGAGGATATCATCAAAGTATACCACCACAAATATCCCTAGGCAAGGCCTAAGCACTTCTGTCATCAATCTCATGAAGGTACTTGGGGCATTTGACAGGCCAAAGGGCATGACAAGCCACTCATAAAGGCCATGCTTTGTTTTGAAGGCTGTCTTCCACTCATCTCCTTCTCTGATCCTCAATTGATGGTAACCTTGCCTCAAGTCAATCTTAGAAAAGAACCTTGAGCCACTCAGCTCATCCAACATGTCATCAAGCCTAGGTATAGGGAACCTATACTTGACTGTGATGTTGTTGATAGCCCTGCTATCTATGCACATCCTCCAAGTCCCATCCTTCTTAGGAACCAACAATGCAGGCACAGCACAAGGGCTTAATGACTCCCTTACAAACCCTTTACTCATCAACTCTCCAACTTGCTTTTGCAGCTCTTGTGTAGCCTTAGGGTCACATCTGTAGGCTGGTCTATTAGGTAGTACAGACCCTGGCACAAGGTCTATCTGGTGTTCAATCCCTCTCAAAGGGGGTAAGCCATCAGGAAGTTCCTCTGGAAATACTTCCTTGAATTGATCAATGAGGGGCTTAACATCTGCAGGGATCACCTTAGACTCCTCTCCCTGAACTTCCTTTGATAGCAGCATTACTATAGGTTGCTCCTCACTACACTCCTTGACCATTGCTGACTCAGATAGAAATACAACTCCACTAAAATCCTCAGCCATACTTGGACTTCCATAGCTCTTCTGGTGTGGTGGCAAGGGGGCTAATGTCACCTTCCTGCTCCCATGCTTGAAAGAATAGGTATTGCTTCTTCCTTGGTGTATGGAGCTTTTATCAAACTCCCATGGCCTTCCTAATAGCAAGTGACAGGCATCCATTGGAACCACATCACACAATACTTCATCCTTGTACACACTGCCAATGGAGAAAGGGACCATGCATTGCTTATCCACCTTAACCTCTGCTCCCTTACTCAGCCATCTCAACTTATAGGGGTGAGGGTGATCTTGAGTGCTCAACTTCAGCTTATCAACCATAGTAACAGAAGCCACATTGGTACAACTACCTCCATCTATAATAAGGTTACAAACCCTCCCTTGTATGGTACATCTGCTTCTGAAAATGAGGGACCTTTGATCCTCCTCCAAAGGTATCTGTTGTGAATGCATTACTCTCCATAGGACTAAGATGTGGTCTGTGTCAGGGAGTGCCACTATTGCCTCCTGACTAGACTCTTCTTCCTCTGTGACAACCCTCGCGAATGCGGAAAGATAAAACATACAAGCATGTGATATTATATAGCGGAAATATGAAGTTTAAAAAAAAACTTTTATACATGCAAGGAAAGAATACGAGGAGTGTCATATATTACAAACTAAAGTACGAATTATACCACACCAAGAGACGAAGTCTCTCTAAAAGGTTAACATGTAAAAGTGATCTTACAAAATAGATGGGGTATTTTCGAAATAGATGGGGTATTTTCGAAATAGATGGGGTATTTTCGAAATAGATTTAGCAACTAGCTAAACAACGTCTAGAGGTGTTTCATCCCGGGACAACGCCCGCTAGCTCACACCCGAACCCAAAATAGTCAAAGCAAAAAGCCATCCATGCAAGCAACCTGTTCATTCATGAAAAACATGAACGCCACAATCAGTGGGGAGTAACTCCGGGTTCTCCCAGCCATATCACCTTAAACGTACATATAAGGAAATACAAAAGTAAAATCATGCATATATAGATATCCATGTGAGTTACGATAAGAATAGATAGGCAATTCTATAGATAATGATAAGATCATGTGGAAATCAATTCAGTAACCATCATGTTATTCAAAGACTTGGGAAAGACACTCTTAGGCAATCGAATACGCTCACTAGGGCTTACATCTCACCGTTAGCGGTATAAGATTGATAAGATTGAGACTCGACAGACAAACCAGTCAAGTCATGCGATGATCACAATAAATCCAACACATTATCATCCATTCACGAACCAAGACAATGACGGTGCCCCATCATGCAATGACCATGAACAATATCATGAAATCACGCATTCAAGAACGACACAAGACGACTCTCTCACGGTAAATGAAACGCACTAGCAACGTGTACTTGGCAAGTATGATTAAAAG
>JAIUZE010010822.1:0-17053 GCA_022085475.1 Heliosperma pusillum
ACCTGTTTTCTGTGGAATTTCACAACATTCTTCAGTTTGTATGATTGTCGGGCCTTAGTTGTTGGCTCCTAATAATATTTGTGGCAATTGAAGAGCTGTTGTGCTCTGTGACTTGAAAGTTCTTGGAGCTCTCACTATATGAGGTCTGATCTGCAAAAAGCATGATGCAATTCATAACTTGTAGTCTGTTGTAGTTTCTCTGTCAGTGAAGCCATCTAGTAGTCAATGTGAATGCTACTGGATCTGCATTAAGAGAATTGATAGTATTACTATTGAGTTCCTAAGACTAAACATCATCTATAGTGGTATTTTGTTATGTTCGATAGAGTTCTTACATGTTTGGTTAACATGTTATGTTGGAGAACCAAAAATTTGCCGGGCCTACGGCTGCATGCTTAAAGATGTGAACGTTTTTGTTTTTACTTTTTTACTACAAGCATTGCTAAGCCTATTCGTTCCTTCTTCTGTGATAGAGACCTAAAAGATGTTGAGTTTGACCTGGATCGTTTTATGAAAGAACTTGGAGCAGCAACAATGAATCCAGCTCAAGATGTGGATAGTGACGATGTTGAGGGTGGATCTTCGTCTGACATGGATTTTGGTATGTCTTATTGAAGCTCGAGATTTTTAATTCGGATTGCCTTTTAGCTATCTTTACATGACACATGATAAAATCTTGCAGATGAGTCCGAGGACGACAGTGATATGGAAGAAGAACCTGAAGAACATGGTGATATGAAGCAGGAAGATTTTATGCATGCTTATTCGGATGCTTTAAATGACGAACTGAAGAGTACCACTCTAAAGAAAAGCTTTGTGCGAGCTAATGATCATTCGTCAGATAAAAATGAGGTTACTCTCCGACCCAACCTCCTAATATTTTTTTGGATCTAAAAATCATTTTGAGACAATCTCACACTAAAATCATTTGCTTTTAGCCATTGTAAAAATGCTTCCTATATCCACTCATCCATTTGCCTTTATTATGCCTTTTAAGAAGTATTTTAATCAAAGGTAAATAAATGATTGAGACGTAAGGAGTATACTCTATGGTTGGTAGGAACCACCTCTTCAATGGTCGTCTTACAGCTTACTGTTTTTTAGTGTGAACCCATCCCTTAGAAGACTTGTTGCTCACTAATACTACTGATCTCTTTTTTCCGTTCTCATTTGGCTTGCAAATTACGACGTTTATCATAAGATTACTGATTGATTTGATGTTTGATTATGATGATATGCAGGCGCTGTCAGGTGGCGGAGATGAAGAGATGGACGACGACTTTACTCCAGTAGATGTAGATGTAAACTTGGTGAAAAGTTTACTTGATTCATTTTCTTCTCAGCAAGGTCTACCAGGTCCTGCTTCCAACTTACTTGGTCTTATGGGCAAGCACCTTCCACTTGACGATGTTCCCAAACCCAAACACAACGCCAAACCGAAAGGCACGTAAACACATCATCACCCTCGTACTCCTAGAAAGTATCACCATTTTTATTATTCGAGTTTCGAGATATGATTATCAGAAGTTAAAGGTGATGGGATACAATAGTGATACAGATGATCCCAACTCGTTGACATGTAGTTCATATTGCTTTTACTTTGTATAGTGTCTTTCTTGTAACATTAGACAAATTAATTATTTCAAGTGAGACAAGTTTGCGGATTATGTGTATGTAAAAGGTTGTGAAATACTTCATTCGTTCAAATGAATTTCATACATTCGATTATAATATGTAGAGTTATATTTAGTCAAATGTATCTAATTTATCTGAACGGAGTGAATACTATTTTTGAGTTCATGCATAACAAGAAACAATGATTTGAAGTTTGAACCCAAACATCTTTCTAATCGGGATAAGATTCTCTCCATTTCTTTTCTCTCAATTTTCTCTCTAAGCATGATATAATAATAGCGTATATTCTATACTCATTATTCCTTTATTTTCATGCAAAAACTTTGAATCTTTGGATGTCCTCAAAATACGATCCAAGCTGCTCTTTTATGAAATGGATGGTCCATTTCTTTTATGAAATAGAGAGGAACTTGGGTCGCTCTATTTATAAACCAAATCCAAAATCTGTTGTTATTTGATCTAAAATCATTCACAAAAGACAAAATCTAAGATAATCTCACGAGTGTAACATTGTGTTACTCTTTGTTCCTTGTGTATTAAACACGCTGCATCCATCATACATTCATACATAGTTGACATGTCTTTTGTACGTTTGCTACATTTACCAAATGATGAGCACACCAAGATTGGGAAAATCTTTGATTGTACGTAAATAAAATAGTGATTTTAGTAGTATTCTTCCAATACAATAATGAAACGAAATCCTTTATAACAAGTCATATGTAATGATGTGGCAAATTGGCAAGTTATTTGGAACAACTTAGAAACCTATGAATGTCTTATTCATGCCCATACGTTACGACTTCACGATTCGCAATTGGTGTTCGAAACCAATCAGCATCAAACCGTCGTAATTGTACAAAGAAAGTTATCAAATGCTCTCTTTCTGGGTATCACAAAGGGTTTTGATTCTCCACAGGTTTAGGGACAAACAACGTTTTATATTATTCCCTCTGTTTCGGTCATTTGTTTACCTTTGATTTTGGCACAAAAATTAAGGAAAGAGTATGAGACTATCTGTAGTTATACTCTTAGAAAACTAACCTAATATAGAAAGATAAACAAATTAATAAGACACCCGGAAATGAAAATGTTAAACAAATGACCGGGACGGAGGGAGTATTAAATTTGTCTGATTTGAAAATTTTATACGTTCATGACCCATGGTAACAGGAGATGGATGACGGCGACATTAAACCGGCACATAGCCTAACATTTCTGTCTCCGCTACTTAAGCTCCTTGCTTTCATTTCAATCAGGAAAAAGATCGACGAGTGCAAATTGGTTGACGAAGAAACTGAAATATTAAACGGGATCCAAGGGTTGAGTTCCCAGAGAAGGATGGTTATATTACACAGAGAGTTCTATTTACAATCAGCTGATATTTACTTACAATGACTGAAATACAAAGGAAAGATTCAGCAGACAAATTGAGTTTTCTACTGACAAGGCTAGAGCCTTTCCTCGGCATCGCCAGTATATCAACGGAATCAATATGCTCCACCAGACACAAGGTGGATAAACAAGAGTCAAGCCGATTTAGGAGCATCTTCTTCGTCTTTAGATGAGAAATCATTTCATATCGAGTTTGAGCTGTGATTCCTACTTGCTTCGAATACATATGTACATAATAGCATTTTACAGCTTATTGGTTTTCAAGTTTAAACACAACACAGTTACTCAGGGAGAACTCCCGCCCGCATTATTAGAATTGCTGCAGCGAGGACAGCCATTGATCCATCATGTTTTTCCCTTCTGCATGGTCAATCACACAGTTTAGTTCCCAGTTAACAATCAGTTTCGTGTTCTTTACTCAAAAATTTGAAGATATCAGCAATACATTAACTATTATACTCATGCCTCGAGTTATATATGCAATTATGCATGCATGAGCTGACACGACCAATGTAAGCATTACAGATTCAATTCATCAGACGATTGGAGAATGGATCAAGTATGAAACGGTCTCACATGTGAGATCAACACGATACTTGAGTACTCCAATTCAATCGTATATTTAATGGACGAGAATCAGACTTAAGGCCAATTTACCCATGCATATACCTCAGCTATACTGTCTGAGTGTCTTCACTGAAAGAACAGACTCAAGCTATACAAGGCCAACACGGGTATATCATATTCAGCTCCATTTTATGTTACTCGAGATTCATAATTCAAACAACCCACCTTAGATCAAACAGTAACTTAAGTTGCCACAAGCTTACAGTTTTCACCGCTACTTAGCTACACAAGTACTTAGTAGCTAAAAATAGAAATCATATTAAGGTGGACTGTGAAGAATACATGTAGATACCAAAGGAGAGACTTCAGAGCATATGACAACCTTGAAAAGATGCAAAATTTAGCTATTCTCCTTTCAAGCGAATTCACTACGCAATTCGAAATCTCCTTCACATACTTCTCAGGAAATGTAGTTTTTTAGGTTGAACAGAAGAAGCATAATAAAATGGCATTAACATCAAATTTTATAGCCAGAGAAATGACAAGAGTTTAAGTTTAAACCCTCCATAAACGCAAGCAAGACCATTACTATGCAATCGACATTCAAATAGCACTGAGCACTCATAAATCCATAATTCGTGTACCAAATTTGACAAAGACGGGATTACATCACTCTCTTACTTGGTTTAAGCCCTCTATAAACACAAGCAAGACCATCACTATGCAAATATGCAAGCAAACGGTTCAAAGGATACGAACAATTCAACTGAACCAAAACTAACTAACTAATAACTACCACTATCTCAATTGGAAGTATGCCTTTGCAATGGAGATAATTAATATCAATACACAATGCTTCCAAGAAGCTCGGAAATACACGACATTTCCCTTTAATAAACAAAGTTGTTATCCCCAAATCCAACTAAACTAAATGGTCCAATCCAAACCTAATTGACATTTAAACAATTTATCAAACCAGCAGACAGATATTAATTCAACCACAAATTCGGAAAAAAAAAACACAATTCCAAATTAAGCATCTGTGAAGAGTAATACCAGTGAAGTGTTCATTAGTGAGACTTTGGATAGCATTCAGAAGGTGGTTATTAGGCCCCTCAACAACCCCCCTTCTATCATTCCTATAACAAGGAACCAAGACCGCGAAACTATCATCAGTCTCGTCGTCACTCAAGAAATCATGCCCATGGGGCTCTAACCACCCAATAGACCAATCAGAATCCTCGGATTCCGACTCCGATAAACAAACCCCATCTTTAGGGACAAGAACAACATCATGTTCCCTATCGATTTTCCTCTCTTCTCTACTATGCCATTTCTTCTTAAACTTCCTAGGAGAAGAAACACCTTTTTTTAAAGGGAATTTCACACTTTCACTTTCCCTTATACCAACACCATAACCATGAGAGTTTGATGAAGATCCATTTGAGGGCATTTTGGTAATTTTCTCCTTCTCCTTACCATTACCACCCCATAAGGGTATGCCCCACCATTGAAACCCTTGACATGCCATATTTTTCACCAAAAAATGCAACAATCTCCCAAAGTTTACAACTTTTCACTTAAAATCACTTAAAATCACTTAAAATTAAGATGAAAACCCCCAAAATGATTTGATTTTTTGATATTTCTAATAAAGTTTCAATCTTTCTTTCATTACAACCCTAATAGCAAGTAAACATTTCATCAAAAATCTTAAAAATTACAACTTTTCAATCAAATTGTGAACATAAAAGGTACAGCACAGAACATTACAGAAACTGAAAATTGTGAACATCTGGGAAATTGAAATAAATCACTTCAATAACAGTGACAATAAATCAAGAAAAATCAATTTTTTTTCTCTTTTTTACCATCAAA
This sequence comes from Heliosperma pusillum, assembly GCA_022085475.1. Taxonomy (NCBI): domain Eukaryota; kingdom Viridiplantae; phylum Streptophyta; class Magnoliopsida; order Caryophyllales; family Caryophyllaceae; genus Heliosperma; species Heliosperma pusillum. The sequence continues at coordinate 5,476 of JAIUZE010010822.1, forward strand.
AACAGTAATTAACTTGAAATCCCAATCACATAATCAAAAATTATATTGGGATAAGGTCACAGTAACCACAATTAAAGCACCAACAACTAAAGACAAGAAACAAATTTTAGTTCACAAAAAAATGACCCACCATTTTTAAATCTTTTTTTTTTCTGGTACTTGTTTCACTGAAAAATATTTCAAATTAAGAACATTTTGATACATAAAGATAGAACAAAACAATCCCAGATTCCAATATCAGCAAATTAAACTTCAAACAGTAAATAAAATAAAACATAACATATTAAATAGATAAATAATTAGCTTTTGTTCCAACAAAAGAATGAATTTTTAATTTTTTTTTGAAAATTTAAGAGAAACCCAGAAATCTAAACAATATCAGAAGGTGAACAACACAATAAAAATCAAAACTTTGTTAAATTTTTTGAAGAATTAACTCTAAAACTAAAAAAGGGTCATAAGATAAAATAAACATAAGTACAAAAATTGAAGAACAATTTCATTTATCAATTAAACTATCTCTCTAATCCCTCTTCCTCCCCTCTCTCTATCTCTAAATGAGAGATGTCAACTGACAAATTTAATTAAATGTTCAGATTTGTGTAAGTTATAGCGTATAGGTTCTTTTTAAATATAAAATATAAATAAAAAAGTAAAAATTAAGAGCTAACCAACGGTAGTAATTTAATCCTTTTATTTATTTATTTATTTTGTCTGATGTTGCTTGAGGAAGTATGATAAGCAGTAGTTTGGGACTTTTGTGAGCCACTTTTTTTGTTTTAGTATGGTGGGCTAGTGGCCAAGTGTGTCAACTGCTACCTGAAAAAAAAAATCTAAATTCATGTACTCCCTCCAATTTTACATGTTCTTCCCTTTTCTTTGGGACACAAGGATTAAGGAAATCATTTTGGACCACACAAAACACACTACCCCACATTCAATTAAATTTGGACCACACAACTACTCCCAAATAAGGAAAGAGGGAACATCACCACAATTAGCTCAAAATGGAAAGAGGGAAGAAGATGAAAAATTGGAGGGAGTATTTTTTTTGTTTAAAATCATTTTAATTTAAGATAATTCTTAAGAAAAAATAATGGACGATGATAATGTCACTATCATCTTAGTACTCATCCTCTCATAATTTGAGTGGCGTTATCATTACCCAAAATAGTAGAGGTAAAAAGAGGTAATGAGTTGATACTACTCCGTATTAAACAAGACTAACTACAAAACAGTTTAGTAGTTGAGTTTTATGCTTTTATAGACGTGATTATCTGGTTGGATTAAGGAATATGACTTTGTCAGTGTATCATATTAATGGTCTTGGTGAATCTTGTGAATTTGTGATCATCCGACAAATGTAAAAAAAAGCATGGCTATCTAGTTAGACTAAGGAAAATGACCTTGTCACTCTATCATTGTGGTTTCAGTCCGTTTAATTGAAGACGAACATATTTCATGTTCATTGAAGACCTCCCACCTATCCATCTTCAATGAGATTTGTCTTGTGGTTTAGCTTAGGTGAGTATTGTAACTCATGAACATCCAATAAATACAGATATATGGGAATGATAGAGTCGGGTATTGCTTGTGCTTGTTGTATGAGAATATTATTTTGGTAGTCTATCATGTTTAAGTTTTGTTTAAGTGATAAAATATATTTTAGAGGGCCGATGTGACCATCCTTACTAGTTATTACTATATATTTATTTATTATGTATGACTTTGTTATTTATTTCTACGATTTCGGTAATTCGGTGCATCTTGTGTACTCGTCATCATTCAAAATTATGAAATGAGGCGATGCCAAAGTTTCAAAAGGTATATAGCCATGTAGATAGTACTCATTTCTAACTTTATTCAATTTGTATTTTACTTATTAAAAATGGATGAATCAGAGAAGGTAGAGTTTATAAAAACAAAACAAGTATTACTTTGTTTGGTTAGTAAAACTTGGTATGCAGGATTGTTTGGAGCAAGTCCGTTTCCCCAAAATTTGGAACTTTCATATGGCGTTTGGTAACAAATTCCCTTCCTACTACGACCAGACTCGTAGCAAGAAGAATGCCAATTGATAAAAATTGTGTTTTGTGTAATTCGGCATCTGAAACATCTGATCACCTGTTTCGATCTTGCTCGGTCACCCAGGATGTGTGGTTATCATCTTCTCTGGGTATCTTATCATTGGCTAATCCAGCTATCGGTTTTCACGCCTGGCTCGCTGATATGATCAGATATCTTCATCATATTTCTACCACGGAATTCAATCCCCTTTTGTCATTTTGTTGTGTACTTCAAGCCATTTGGATGAATAGGAATGCAAAGATTTTCGAGCAAAAACCTTTAAATTCTACTACTATCCTTGAGACAACGCGTAAATTGAAAAGTATGCACTTATCAGCTGCCCACAGAACCAATCATTCTTTCATGTGTTTACCAACTCTTTTGCCCATAAACACTATTCCAAGCACTGTCTCAGAAGATCAAATTTTTCATTATATATTAAAGTAACAAGGTTGGATTTTCCAAGCAAGTTTTTACTTGTAGTCTCGCCCCCTCCAACAAATACTTTTGTCAACCACATTGTTCAAGCATCAACTTTGTTTGATGCGTCCGCAAGAAGCCTCCTCCTAGTAATGACTCAGTTAATCTATGCTACGAAGAAGTCACTTACTTTTGTCATCTCCTCAAAAAAATTACTCTCAGTTTTGGTTACCAACGCAACAAGCTAGTCCACATCAGTCAGTTTCACACCCTGAGTGAATCTCGCAGACTCCTTTGCTAGCATCGCGCTTGGTCTGTTAGTCTTGCTACCGGATAACTACTTTGCCCAGTTTTGTTTAGTTTTTCATTTGCTTGTACGGTACTACTTCTTTTCATCAATATAAAAAGTTTACCTTTGTCCAAAAAAAACTTTGTATATGAGGAAGTTTTGAGCTTTAAAATAGTTTAAAGAAGTATAGTCGTTATAACAGTAAGGCCCTGTTCTTTCCAGCTTAATTTTAGCTCATTTCAGTTCAGTTCAGCTCTATTCAGTTCAGTTCAGCTCTATTCAGTTCAGTTCAGCTCAGTTCAGTTCAGTTCAGCTCCATTCAGTTCAGTCCAGTTCAGTTCAGCTCTATTCAGTTAAGTTCAGTTCAACTCAGCTTTCTTCAGTTCAGTTCAACTCAGCTTTCTTCAGTTCAGCTCAGTTCAGTTCAGTTCAGCTCCATTCAGTTCAGTCCAGTTCAGTTCAACTCTATTCAGTTCAGTTCAGTTCAACTCAGCTTCCTTCAGTTCAGTTCAACTCAGCTTTTTTCAGTTCAGTTCAGCTCTACTAATCTTCAACTTAATTTTTTTGATTAATATTAACATTAGTTTTTTTTATTATTATTATTTTATTTCTATTATTATTATTATTATTATTATTATTATTATTATTATTATTATTATTATTATTATTATTATTATTATTATTATTATTATTATTATTATTATTATTATTATTATTTTTTATTTTTTATTTTTTTTTATTATAAGATGCGCGCAGCTTTCATTAAAATAAAATGTAAAGTTTACAAGAAGTTGGTGGGGAGCCGAGAGACAATCTGGGCCCCCACCCCCTTAGCTATAGAAAAACTAAGTCTAGTAAAGATATAAGCGGCCACCCGAGCCCCAGCATCCTGAGATACGGAGAATTTCTGGATCCGCTTCAGCAAGTCAACAGCATCCGAACCCAACTCCCCAAGCGAAGAGAAAGAGAAGGGTAGGAAACCGTAACCAGCAGCCCCGCACAACTCCCTATACTTAGCACACTTGCGCTGCACAACATCAGAAACAACCCGTCCCGGCACAAAATCGGTCATCCCAGTCTGTGTCAAGGGAGAGGACCCAGTCAAATCAACACACACGTCACGTCCTCTGTCCCAAGAATAGAGCAGCAAATCCGCAGGACGAAGAGAGCCGCCCTGTCCGTCAACTAAACCGATATCCACCTCCTTACCCGTAGAAATACCAGACCTATAGCAGATGTCGAATAAAGTGTTACGGACGAGGTTATGCCGATGCTTAACACCCACAGTGCCAGTACAGGAAACAGCGTGGTCCCCGTAAATATCATCAGTAAAAACCCGAGAGCAAGCAGAACAAGGCCTAGATACCACGAACAAAGGAATACCCAGACGATATCCTAGCACAGAACGGTAAGTCCTCCCGTTCATAGTCTGACCCAACCCAGAGATAGGAACCGCACGTAACCAATCAGAGGAGTGGGCACCAAGCTGGGACTTCCACAATACAAGCTGACGTGGTGTCAAAGAGTAAACAGATTCTGCAGTGGCAGCAATCCTCGCAAAATATATATCTGCCAATTTTTTCATAAGTTTAGGGGCAGCGATTTCACTAGGATCACGTAATAAAGTAGAACCTGTAGTCTCCGAAAACACCAGCAAGTCATCATCAAAAGTAGGACCAGCGTCCACAATACCAGAAGGCCGTAGTAACTGAGCTTGCAAAGCGGCAGACTGCAAACGGGACGCCAAAAAAGCATAGTACAAAACATCCCCGGCAGCATAAACACCTAGACCACCAAGATGAAAAGGGAAAGTGGCAAGGCGCCACTGCCAATCCCCAAAACCTGGCCCAGACGCGGTGACAATGCGTTCCAAGTTCGAACGAAGTGCTGCATCAAAACGAAGATGAACAGACCCAAAGACTCTCGGCGAACATGTACGGAGGGTAAAGTAGAGCTTAGAAATACCAGTACAAGCTCGAAGTAGAAGCAACTCACATTGCGGGTCCTCAATCCTAGCAACTAAATCCATAAGCTCGATGGTCTTAGTCACTCTCTTCGCTACAAGCTCACTGCCAAAACTAGAGCAAGTACTGACAGGCCCACCTAAAACAGAGACACCACGCAAAGGCCGGGCAATAGAAGGAGGGAAAACACCAGGAAAGCGACTCCGGGGATCCTCAGTAGGCCAAAAAACCTCAGTCTTAGCGACATTAAGATGGAGACCAAGCTGAGGACCATCTGCCATAATCAAATCCAACACCTTCCCCACCTCCAAAGTATCCCCAACAATGGTGCCATCATCCAAGTACCAAGCCTGCAAACTCAAATCAAAAGAGTCCCGTATCTTGCATACCAAGGGATGCAACACCAAAGCGAAAAGCAAGGGGCCCAAAGGATCACCCTGCTGGACTCCCTTAGACCACATACAATGTTCCCCATAAAAAAGACGGGCAGGACGAGAGTAACAGAACTCCACCCAACGGGAAAGAATCGGGCAACGACGGCGAACTTCCAGAAGCATGGTACCACGATCAACAAGGTTGAAAGCATTCTGAAAATCAACCAACAACATAGAAAGCCCCACATCCCCACCACGAGCCTCGATGAACCGATTCAAGGCATGCAAGACAGCCTCTCCTCCACCGTACACCCCAACCCCAAACTGAAGACCAGAAAAATAAGAACACAAAGAAGGACCAACCAAACAAGCACCTACCTTAGAAACAAGACGTCTCCAGACAGTGCCAACAGCAATAGGACGAACACCACCACCAGGTTTAACAAGCGGCGTGAGCGGAGCGCTAGCAATGTACTCACCAAGAGCTAGTGGGCATCTGCCCTCTAGAAAAAGATTGACCACCCTAGTAATAGAAGCGATCAGATCATCAGATATAGCCACAGCAGCGCCACTCAAGCAGTCCATAAGGTGTTGGGCACGGAACCCATCCCTCCCACAAGAAGTGCCTCGGGGGAAACTACGAATCATATCCAAAACCACAGCCGAAGAGGCAATAAGAGAGGGATGATCCACAGACAAAGGGGGCAAGGAAGGAGATGAGGCGACCGGGTGCTTCTCTCGCAAAGCCCCAAGAGTGGCATCAGAGTAGGGGGCGACGCCAGAGGAAGAACGCACCCTAACAGCAGCAGAATAGTGGCCATCACAAATCTTCCGCCGACATTGGCGGAGGTTAAGCTCACTCAAATCCAGATCCTCCTCAACCTGAAACGAAGGAGGAACCTCAGCCAAACACTCCTGCAAAAGCAGCAAGCCCCCTCCAGGCACCCCCCAAGCATGAATAGCCCCGGTAATACTCTCCTCCTGACGCTGTCGCCTAACAGCAGTCCTACACTCAAGATTACTCCTAGGAGCGAAGGTCTTAAGCAGACAAAGAGGCAACACAAGCATACGAACCCAGCAGGATAGGTCACTAGGAGAGTCAACCACATCATCCAAGACCCCCTTAAAACCCGAGCAAACCCAAGACGACACTTAGGAGGGATAGATTTCACCGTGCGAAGGCCCAAAGAAAATAAACGATCTAGGGAAGATAACGACCACTGAACAAGCTCAACCCTATCATCAGATGAAAGACCCGAGGGAGACGGAGACGGAGCCGGAGGGCGCGGGATACCCTGGATAATGAAGCTAACGATGCCATCCCCACAATCCGGGGGCCCAACAATATCACCCCGACTATGCCGACACCTAGAGCGAAAGGTATGGGTTTTAAAGCACTCCCCACACAACCAAAGGCCCATCCGCTTCAAAGTAATCTCGGCATTAGAGAAAACAGGCAGACTATCAGAAAGAGTTTGACGTGTAAGCCCATAGCATCATCATGACAATGACGGTCCTGAAAATGCTTCCGCCACGCGGCCTTAGTAAGGCCATTACCACGACCATCCGGACACCCATGAATACTCGAAAAAGGACAATGAAAACGTACTAAAACAGGCATGATACAGAAAAGGAAAATATAACCTAATATTAAAATAGAAACCCTAATGTTTCCCATGCAAGGCTAGGGCACGGCAGAGACATGACGGAATCATGCGGCAGCACATACACAGCGCACCACCTGACCCACACCACCGAAGATACCACCGGAGCAACACCACCGGAGAAGCAACCCCACTGACGCGAAACAGCAGCCCCACCAACCACCAAAAAGAGAAAAAACGCACAACCAAAAATAAGAAACAAAAACAAACCCCAATTGTGGCGGCACAGAACTATCCAACCACCGACGGCGAATCTCCGACAGCGACCCCGCACAAAGGTCCCACACGCAGGCCAAGAATGGAGAAAGACAGAGACACTGCCGCCGACGCTCGCAAAACAGGAACACCCGCGATGCCAAGGACAAGAAACCACCAACGCCAAAAAGCCACGAACAAAACCCACCCTGGCCGGCGACGTGAGGTCTGGGTGGCAGGGATGGATAGGGTGGTCCGCGAGGTGGCCCCCTTTGTCAGCAACGTTCGAAGTATTCTTGTTACGGGCAAAACCCACCCATATCACCTGCCCTATCAAACCGGCAACCACCACAAACGCCGACGACAGGATTGGCCTGGCCGGAATATTGTGTGGTGAGACAACCACGACGGCCGCAGCAAGGCAGGCAGTCAGGATTGGCCTGGCCGGAATATTATTATTATTATTATTATTATTATTATTATTATTATTATTATGATTATTATTATTATTATTATTATTATTATTATTATTATTATTATTATTATTATTATTATTATTATTATTATTATTATTATTATTATTATTATTATTATTATTATTATTAATTTTTTTTTTTTTTTTAGAAGATGCGCGCAGCTTTCATTAATAGAAAAATGAAAAGTTTACATGAAATTGGTGGGGAGCCGAAAGACAATCTGGGCTCCCACACCCTTAGCTACAGCAAAGCTAAGTCTAGTAAAAATATAAGCGGCCACCCGAGCCCTAGTATCCTAAGATACCGAGAATTTCTGGATCCGCTTAAGCAAGTCAACAGCCTCCGAACCCAGCTCCCCAAGCGAAGAGAAAGAGAAGGGAAGGAAACGATAACCAACAGCCGCGCATAAATCCCCATACTTAGGACATTTGCGCTGAGCAGCATCAACGACAACCCGTCTCGGCAAAAAATCAGCCATCCCAGTCTGTGTCAAGGGAGAGGACCCTGTCAAATCAACACACACTTCACGTCCTCTGTCCCAGGAATAGAGCAGCAAATCCGCAGAACGAAGAGAGCCGCCATGTTCGTCAACTAAACCGATATCTACCTCCCTACCCGTAGAAATTTCAGACCTATAGCAAATGTTGAATAAGATGTCACGGACGAGGTTATGCCGATGCTTAACGCCCACAGTGCCAGTACAAGAAACAACGTAGTCCCCATAAATATCATCAGCAAAAACCCGAGAGCAAGCAGGACAATGCCTATATACCACGAATAAAGGAACACCCAGACGATATCCCATCACACTACGGTAAGTCCTCCCGTTCATAGTCTGACCCAGCCCAGAGATAGGAACCGCACGCAACCAATTAGAGGAGTGGGCACCAAGCTGAGACATCCACAACGCAAGCTGGCACGGTGTGAAAGATAAAACAGAGTCTGCAGTAGCAGCAATCCTCCCAAAATATATATCTGCCAGTTTCTTCATAAGGTTAGGGGCAGCGATTTCAATAGGATCACGTAAGAAGGCAGAACCTGTAGTCTCAGAGAACACCCGCATGGCATCATCGAAAGTAGGACCAGCATCCACAATACAAGAAGGCCGTAAAGCTTAGCCTGCAAATCGGCAGACGGCAAACGGGACGTCAAAAAAGCATAGTGCAAAACATCCATGGCAGCATAAACACCGAGCCGACCAAGATGAAAAGGGAAAGTGGCAAGGTGCCACTGCTAATCCCCAAAACAGGGCCAGACGCGGTGGCAATGCGTTCCAAGGTACAACGAAGTGCTGCATCAAAACAAAGATATTACTCTTAGGAGCAAAAGTCTTAAGCAGACAAAGAGGCAACACAAGCATAAAAACCCAGCAAGAGAGGTCACCAGGAGAGTCAGCCACATCATCCAAAACCCCCTTCAAAACCCGAGCAAACCCAAGACGACACTTAGGAGGAATAGATTTCACGGTGCGAAGGCCCAAAGATAATAAACGATCAATCGAAGATACAGACCACTGAACAAACTCAACCCCATCGTCAGATGAAAGGAGCGAGGGAGGCAGAGCCTGAGGTCTAGAGATACCATGAATAAAAAATCTAACGATGCCATCACCACAATCTGGAGGCGCAACAATATCACCCCGACCGTGCCGACATCTAGAGCGAAAAGTATGAGTTTTAAAACACTCCCCACACAACCAAAGCCCCATCCGCTTCAATGTAATATCATCATTAGAGAAGACAGTCAGACTATCAGTAAGAGTTTGACACGTCAGACCCATAGCACCACCAAGATAATGTCGGTCCTGAAAATGCTTTTGCTAGGCGGCCTTACTAAGGCTCCTACCACGACCATCCAGACACTCATGAAGACTCGAAAAAGGACAACGAAATCGGACTAAAACAGGCGTGGTATGAAACAAGCAACAACAAGAGCCAACCACCAAAATACAAGCTAGGTCACGTGCATGTGCATGGCAAGGAAAAGAAAAAAAACAAATTAAAACCCTAAAAGACAAACGCAAACACACCAAACGGCCGCACGTCCAAGATGCGATCAACGATGGCTAACCTGCAACAACCACACAGGCTGACACACGGCGGCGAATCGCTCTAGCAATGGCGATGCAAGTCGCGACAGCAATGGCGATGCTAACCGCGACACCACAACCGAAACCCGAAATGCACGGTCAAAAGGATAACCAACCACCAACACACGACGCACACCGACAAGGTAAGGTCTGAATTGTGTGCGTGTTGCAGTGGAAACCCTCTCACCGAGGACGGTCAACACCACCAGCAACAGGCGGCAGACAGCAGGCGACAGGCGGCAGGGGTCCTCTCTTCCCCACACAATCGAATTCCCCTCACACAACCGCCCTCTCGCACCGCACCCACCACCACCAGCAACTCCACCACAGCCAACGTCGTGGGCCAGGATAGACGGTCGCAGCGGAAGCCCTAGCAGATCGCACTCTCTCTCCCTTACCAATGCTCTCTTTTTTCAAATTACTATTATTATTATTATTATTTTTTATTATAAGATGCGCGCAGCTTTCATTAAAATAAAATGTAAAGTTTACAAGAAGTTGGTGGGGAGCCGAGATACAATTTGGGCCCCCACCCCCTTAGCTATAGAAAAACTAAGTCTAGTGAAGATATAAGCGGCCACCCGAGCCCCTGCATCCTGAGATACCGAGAATTTCTGGATCCGCTTGGGCAAGTCAATAGCGTCCGAACCCAACTCCCCAAGTGAAGAAAAAGAGAAGGGTAGGAAACCTTATTATTATTATTATTATTATTATTATTATTATTATTATTATTATTATTATTATTATTATTATTATTATTATTATTATTATTATTATTATTATTATTATTATTATTATTATTATTATTATTATTATTATTATTGTTATTTTTATTATTATTATTATTATTATTATTATTATTATTATTATTATTATTATTATTATTATTATTATTAGTATTATTATTATTATTATTATTATTATTATTATTATTATTATTATTATTATTATTATTATTATTATTATTATTATTATTATTATTATTATTATTATTATTATTATTATTATTATTATTATTATTATTACTACTTTTTTTTTTTATTCCCACCCCCTTAGCTACAGCAAAGCTAATCCTAGTAAAGATATAAGCGGCCACCCGAGCCCCTGCATCCTGAGATACCGAGAACTTCTGGATCCGCTTAAGGAAGTCAACAGCATCCGAGCCCAGCTCCCCAAGCGAAGAGAAAGAGAAGGGTAGGAAACCATAGCCAGCAGTCGCGCATAAATCCCTATACTTAGCACATTTGCGCTGAGCAGCATCAGCAACAACCCGTCCCGGCACAAAATCAGACATTCCAGTCTGAGTCAAGGGGGAAGACCCTGTCAAATCAACACACACATCACGCCCTCTGTCCCACGAATAAAGTAGCAAATCCGCAGGTCGAAGAGATCCGCCATGCCCGTCAACCAAACCGATATCAACCTCCTTGCCCGAAGAAATACCAGATCTATAGCATATGTCGAATAAGGTGTCACGAACGAGGTTATGCCGATGCTTAACCCCCACAGTACCAGTACAAGAAACAGCGTGGTCCCCATACAAATCATCAGCAAAAACCCGAGAGCAAGCAGGACAAGGCCTAGATACCGTGAATAACGGGACACCAAGGCGATACCCCAGCACACTACGGTAAGTCCTCCGGTTCATAGTCTGACCCAACCCAGGGATAGGAACCGCGCGCAACCAATCAGAGGCGTGGGCACCCTGCTGAGACTTCCATAACGCAAGCTGACGCGGTGTCAAAGAGAATACAGATTCCGCAGTAGCAGCAATCCTCGCAAAATATATATCTGCCAGTTTCTTCATAAGTTTAGGGGCAGCGATTTCACTAGGATCACGTAAAAAGGAAGAACATGTAGTCTCAGAGAACACCCGCAAGGCATCGTCGAAAGTAGGACCAGAATCCACAATACCTGAAGACCGAAATAGCTTAGCCTGCAAATCAACAGACTGCAAACGGGACGCTAGGAAAGCATAATGAAAAACATCCCCGGCAGCATAAACACCGAGCCCACCCAGATGAAAAGGGAAAGTGGCAA
>JAIUZE010010826.1:0-12297 GCA_022085475.1 Heliosperma pusillum
AAGCGTTATGCCCTATTCCATTTGCGAAAAATTGAATATGGGAATTCTGAAATGCACAAGTATCACCCTGCAAATGGCAGATCGTTCTCTAAAACAACCTATGGGAGTTTTAGAAGATGTACCTGTTAGAGTAGGGAAGTTTTTCATTCCAGTCGATTTTATAGTGTTGGATATGGCTGAAGATTCGTAAATCCCTATCATTCTAGGAAGGCCATTTCTACACACTGCGGGAGCAGTAATCGATGTCAAGAATGGAAAATTGACATTAGAAGTAGGTGATGATAAGGTCACCTACAACTTAAACAGTGCAATGAAGAGCCCTATGCTTGAAGAGCCTTGCTGTTTTCTTGACATTGTCGACTCAATTGTTGATGAATCTCTCTACCCATCAATAATTGGGGATCCTTTAGAAGCAATTTTATTGTTAGAGGATATCTCTGAGAACGATAATTTTGAGATCAGTGAGCTGGAAAGGGACTTGACTGGTAAAGAGATACCGTCTGAAGAAGTTGAGGAGTTCATAAGCGTAATTGATGCTCCTGCCAAGGCAGAAGTACATAAACCTGAACTTAAACCTCTTCCCTCAAATCTAAAATATGCTTTTTTAGATGAGTCTGAATATTGCCCGGTCATAGTAAGTGCTCTTCTAGATGAAAATCAGTTAAACTCACTATTGATTGTTTTTAGGAAACATAAAAAGGCAATAGGCTATAAACTTGAAGACCTCACAGGCATAAGCCCTGACTTTTGCATGCATAGAATTAACTTAGAAGAAGGCCAAAGACCTTGTGTTCAAGGTCAACGCCGTCTTAACCCAAACATGCAAGAGGTAGTTAAAACTGAAGTTCTGAAATTGCTAGATGCTGGCATAATTTATGCAATTTCTGACTCAAAATGGGTTAGCCCTGTCCAAGTTGTCCCCAAGAAAGGAGGAACAACAGTAGTCAAGAATGAGAAGAATGAACTCATCCCCACAAGGATTGTGACGGGATGGCGTATGTGCATTGACTACAGGAAGTTGAATCAATCAACTAGAAAAGATCACTATCCTCTGCCCTTCATTGATCAAATGTTAGAGAGGGTAGCTTGCCACAAATATTTCTGTTACTTAGATGGTTATTCAGGCTTTTTCCAAATTCCTATCCACCCTGAGGACCAAGAAAAAACCACCTTCACCTGTCCCTATGGCACTTTTGCTTATCGCCGAATGCCATTTGGCTTGTGTAATGCACCCGCAACTTTTCAGCGTTGCATGACTAGTATCTTTTCTGATTTCGTTGAGACTATCATGGAAGTATTTATGGACGACTTTAGCGTCTATGGCATTTCCTTCGATAATTGTTTGACAAATCTGTCGAAAGTGCTAAAACGCTGTGAAGAAGTCGACCTTGTTCTCAACTGGGAAAAGTGTCACTTCATGGTAAACGAAGGTGTAGTTTTAGGACACATCATTTCCGAAAGAGGTATTGAAGTGGATCGAGCTAAGATCCAAGTTATTGAACAACTGCCACCACCTGCTAATGTAAAAGGAATCAGGAGTTTCCTTGGCCACGCCGGTTTTTACCGACGGTTTATTAAAGATTTTTCTAAAATAGCCAAGCCCCTGACTGAGCTCCTTTTTAAGGATGCACCTTTTAATTTCACGAAGGAATGCCTTGAGGCATTCAACAAAATCAAACGCGCTCTAATCACCGCACCTATAATCCAGTCACCTGATTGGAATCTTCTATTTGAACTTATGTGCGATGCGAGTGATTACGCCGTTGGAGTTGTTTTGGGGCAAAGAAAGGAAAAGTTCCTTCATGCTATTTACTATGCTAGTAAAACATTAGATCCTGCCCAAATCAACTATGCCACTACTGAAAAAGAACTTCTTGCCATTGTCTATGCCTTAGACAAATTCCGTTCTTACCTTATAGGATCGAAAGTCATTGTTTACACTAATCACGCTGCTTTGAAATATCTGCTTTCAAAGAAAGAGGCAAAACCTCGGCTTATCCGATGGATCTTGCTCCTTCAAGAGTTCGATCTAGAGATCCGGGATAAGAAAGGAGCAGAAAATGTAGTCGCTGACCATCTTTCAAGGATAAGAGTAACTGAAATAGGATTGCCAACACCAATTAATGATTCGTTTGCTGATGATTCATTAATGTCAATTACTGACTCTTCTCCTTGGTATGCTGATATGGCCAATTTTCTTGTCAGTCGACAACTACCTTCTGACCTTTCTTATAACCAAAGGAAACGATTTTTGCATGATGCAAGATTCTTCGTTTGGGATGATCCTTATCTTTTTAAGCAGTGTTCAGATGGTCTTTATAGACGGTGTATCCCTCAGTGGGAAGTTAAAGGAGTTTTAGAAGGATGTCACTCATCTGCTTATGGTGGTCATCATGGTCCGTCCAAGACCGTAGCCAAAGTCTTACAATCCGGGTTTTTCTGGCCCTCGTTGTTTAAAGATTCAAAGGACTTTGTTATGCATGGCTTGTGACGCTTGTCAACGAATGGGTCAAATATCCAAGAGACATGAGATGCCTCAAAACGGCATATTAGAAGTTGAAATATTCGATGTCTGGGGTATTGACTATCAAGGACCATTCCCTTCTTCTAACGGAAATCGTTACATCTTAGTCGATGTTGACTATGTTTCCAAGTGGGTAGAAGCAATCGCCACTCCCACTAATGATGCTAGAGCTGTGATACGGCTATTTAAGAAGATCATATTTCCACGTTTTGGTGTACCCAGAGCCGTGATTAGTGATCGAGGAACTCATTTTGGAGAGAAGCAGTTAGATACATTGCTTGCTAAATATGGTGTGTATCACAGACGAGGATTAGCCTACCATCCTCAGACCAGCGGTCAAGTAGAAGTTTCAAATAGAGAGTTGAAAACAATTCTTCAGAAAGTAGTCTCAAGATCTAGAACTGATTGGAGTAATAAGCTCGATGACACCTTATGGGCTTATCGCACAGCTTTCAAAACCCCGATTGGAACATCTCCTTATCGATTGGTTTATGGAAAGGCTTGTCATCTTCCTGTCGAGTTAGAGTATAAAGCTTACTGGGCTATCAAAGAACTCAATTTAGACACTAAGCTTAGCGCTGATAGAAGACTTTTGCAACTCAATGAGCTAGAGGAATTTCGTTTGCAAGCTTATGAGAATTCTAGGATCTATAAGGAGAAGACGAAGCGTTGGCACGACAAGAGGATAATTAAGAAAGAATTTAATGTCGGTGACCAAGTACTTCTTTTCAACTCCCGTCTGAAAATCTTTCCAGGAAAACTTCGTTCCCGATGGTCTGGACCATTCACTGTCTCATATGTAAGCAAATACGGCTATGTGGAACTCATGACTAGCAATGGTGAGCAATTCAAAGTTAATGGACACAGACTGAAACTCTACTATAGCAATTCTATCATCGGATGTTTAGATATTGTCTATACGGAGCGTCCATCCCCAACCCAATGATTTCATGGAAAAATTCGTCGAGCAAGACGTTAAACAAGCGCTTCTCGGGAGGCAACCCGTGTTTTTCCTTTTTTGCATTTTTATTTTTGTTTTTCCCTTTTACGTTGTTTTGTTAGATTTCTTTGCAGATGAAAGAGTTTTTGAAGAATCTCTGACGACCTTCCTTGTCAAAAGTCCAAAAGACTAGCTTGGGGGAGTCCGCACTGACTAGTAAGCTTCATTCTTCTTTCATTTTTCCTTTCTTCCCATTAAGCGTCTCATTGCATATTTAGCTTTTGTGCTCACATTGAGGACAATGTGATGTTTAGCTTGGGGGAGGGATTGCATTTTTCCCATTTTGTATTTTAGCTATATTTTTTTCATATTTTGAATAAAAGAAAGAGAAGATTTTTGAGAAAATTTAACAATTTTTGAACACAATTGAATGCTTTTCATGCTTTGCTTGCTTGTTTACTGTACTATCATGTTACATTTCCCAACCTTAGAGCTTTCAAAAGATAATGATTCAATATTTATTGAATTTTGCATACATGGGGAAGTCTTGTACACAGTAGGCATGGAATGAATCTATAGATGCGTACGCTTGATCTTGACATTTGGCAAACTACATATATTGTAAGGTAGAACCTCCTTAGACTGGTACATCCATACCCAGTTTCATCTAGGTGTGTGTAGTTCTCCTTGTGATGTGTGTCATGTCAAAACGCATAAGTATGGTTCTCATTTCATTTCTATAAGCATTGCATTCATGATTCACTAAGATTTGAAGCCTTTTTCACTTTAATTTGCCCTTCAAAAATTAGCCCCTTCATACAAGTGCTTTACAAAATAATAGCTACAAATAAAAACTGCCTACCTTTCGAGCTAGTAGCTAGACTATGGTGTGTGGGTGCTCTTTTGGGAAGAATTGTTCCTATCTGTCAAGGTGAATTGGGAAAACGAAAAGTTCAAGAAGTGAAGTTGTGTTCAGAAAAGAAAAATGAAAAAAAAAGGAGAATAGAAAAATCGGAAAATTGAAAAAGAAAGAAAAAATAAGAAAAGAAGTTATGAGTATCTCCTAAAAAAAAAAAAGGTCAAATCAATTTTCAGAAGGAGTTTACCCTTGTGTTTCGTGTAAAATAAGCCAAATTGTTACTTCTGGCTTCATCGATCGTTTTGTGGGAAATAACCGAAAGTTTGGATTGAGTATTCATTTATCATTGGTCAGTTGCTAGCTCACTCTAACTTTCACATGACCATAACTATTTGTCCACCTTTCACCCATTTCCCAAAGCCTTCTTCTCATTTTTCGGCTTCTTTTCTTTGTGCATTGTGATCTTTGACTTGTGTTTTGAATTGTTTACCATATTAGACTGCGGACACATTTTCATGAGTCGTAGATAGGTGAGTGTCTCAAAAACATTTACACATAAAGAAATCACCTTTTACATACATTGAGTGTTCGAGTGTACCGTGAGAGTCCATTTGTCAAAAGATCATGCAAGAGCCGAAAATCTGTAGTTAAATTCTTTGTGCTACGCCGTTATGTAAATCTCAGCCATGTTTATGTATCATTCTTGCCCACGTTGCTTTTGGGTTATGATTCATTATGTTTCCAAAAGCTTTATGTTGAGATTTGTTTCCTGATGGTTTAGTAGCCAATGCTTGCAACCTTGTCCTGGTATTGTTTGTTATGTTTGCTTGAGGACAAGCAAAGGTTTAGCTTGGGGGAGTTTGATAAGTGAATATTTGTATGATTTTAACCCCCACTTTAGCTCGGTTTTGTTTGTCATTTGTGCTTTGTTAAGCCATTTTATGAGCTAATATCGTCTTCTTGGCGAATTTATGTGTTCTAACTTGTTTTGTAGGGAAAGTGACGTTTCTACGCCCTTTTTCTATATTTCCGAGCATTTACCTAGAACCCGACGATTTGAAGATGCAAGCTTGACCGTGTGTAAGGCATTTCGAGAACGTTCACTAACTTAAGGGAGAGAAGAAGCAAAGACGGTTTTGTAGTTGTCGGAAGACCAATCAATTAGACGGGAGAATTCATCGCTTTACATCATATCCAAGCAACAAACCCGATTGTAGAGTCAAGGGGGATGTTGTAAGTCAATTCAAAGCGAAGGAAGTTGAAGAGTTAGTCAAGAGCTTCCAGAAGACGACTTACCCGATCGGGTAAGTGGTGTACCCGATCGGGTATTCCTGCTGCTCCAAGCATTGCGGCTCCTTCATCCTATTTTTGACCTATGTATTTATTGCCCGACCTTCTCTCCACGAAACCCTAATACTATAAATAGATGCTCAAGGATCATACACTTATGCATCATATACATTTTCTTACACAATCTCGTCTTATATTTCTTTTTAGCTTTAGTCTTTCTAGTTTAGATTCTCTTCTATTTTTGTCTTTTGTTCTAGTTTACTTTCGTCTATTTCCTATCAAAGCATTAGCTTAGTTCAAATAGAATTTCAATCTCTTGCATCTACTTTGTTGGGTTCAAAAGTTGTAATTCAAGGTACGGTATTTCTATGCGAGGGATTTTTATTATTGTTATCGCTTTCATCGTTGATCGTCACCTAGGTATTCCTAATTTATCCTTTGCTTAATGTTCTTTATTGCTTTCCATTTGATTGTCATTTTCTATTCATATCATTTAGATTCATTTTCATATTGTTATAATCGCAGTTTCTTTTCTTAGATTGTCATATAGCGTCGTTATTATCGCCACATAGAGAGTCTAAATTATTGTCAAAATCACTTAAATATGCTTATCTTAACTTTCATTGTTAATATCAACACAACCATGAGTTAGTAGTCACCTTTCAAGGGTGTAGGGTAGCCACGTTAGATTGATTAAAATATGATATTTGGATAAAGGAAATTGTGCTTTTAAAACATTGTGTCTATGCATGTTTGGACTTTAACGATAGTTGACGATTCTTGATCACATTCATTGACTAGTATGGAATTCTTTTCCAAGGTAGATATACAGGAATTGAATAGACAAAGCGTGACATGGTGGATTAAGACCTAGTAAATCGCACTAAAAGCCTGCTAGACCATCTGATCTATGATTGTAATGAACACACCATTGTTACGAACACTCAATGAATTATTTGCATATCCTAAATCCAATTTCATCAATATATCAATCTACATGTGTGAACCTACTTCCCTAGATGCTTCTCATTATTGTTAATTTATTATCTGCTTTATCGTTTCCATTTCAGTTTGTTTTGTTTTTATTTATGTTCTTTATTAGTTTAGACATCACAAAATCCAAAACCCAGAAAATCATTAGATAAAACTCAATTGTGAGACAATTCACAATCCATAGGAAACACCATCTCCCTGAGGATCGACCTCTACTTCCCTAATTACATTAATTTGTTATTAGCCTAGTCTGGGTAATTTATCTTTGCATCGGGCTTGCGACATGCCTGATCAAGGGTAGATCAAGAGTAGAATATATTTTGTCCTCGGTGACCGAAAAAGCGGTTTGTGAGATACGAGAAAAGACAAGAGAAGGTAAATTAACCCGGTTTCCCTCCAACCAATGCTTCACGACCAACATCTCATAGCATGCAATTTTGTCTCGTCCTCCCCGACGCGGAATTATGGTATTC
The DNA here is from genome assembly GCA_022085475.1 of Heliosperma pusillum. Lineage (NCBI taxonomy): Eukaryota > Viridiplantae > Streptophyta > Magnoliopsida > Caryophyllales > Caryophyllaceae > Heliosperma > Heliosperma pusillum. The sequence continues at coordinate 7,080 of JAIUZE010010826.1, forward strand.
CATAAAAAGTTTAACAAAAATTTCAATTTTGGTGACACACTTCCCGCCAACACACAACTCGACAACGACGCCCCAACATCAAAATATTTCTTAACTTCCAACTTAGCCATGTCCGTCAGTTCCTCCCATGACGTACTCAGATTGATTTTGATTCCATCATCAGGAACCGAAAACAGAGTACAAAAGTCCGTCACGGAAATCGAAACTGAACGGCCATTTATAACGGCATTCAAAACTCCATCGTTTAATGAAACAGAAGCGAAAAACTGTATTACCTTAATCGGATAAACAGGACACGAAAACTGTGCCACGGTTTCCCATTCTTGAAAATTCAGAAAATCAGTAAAGAACCCTAAAGCCGCATATTTATCACACCAAGCTTTCGGATAGAAACGACCACCGTGTATTCCGTATTGAGCAACTCGGTTTACAAGCTTTCTTTCGTCTTTCTTGAGACGGAGTTTATCAAGCCCGGAGGATGTTTCTTGAGAAGAAAAATCACGGAAAGTAAACCGTGCGGTCTCCTCGGGAACCGTGTCAGTGGTTTCGGTCGAAGCTTCTTCTTGGACTCTAGATTTGCCCTTATTTAATCGTCTTATTTTTGTACCCTCAAGACCCACACCGGACTCGGTTTGGTTTAGGTTGGGTGATGTTTGTGTGGGAGTAGAAGAGGTATTTTTGGGCATACTAGGCTTGGGAGTTTTTGGGTTTGGGATTTTGGAGATTTTTGATCTAGTGGAAGCCATTGATGAAGGTTGAAGGTTTTGGTAAATTTTCTTTGTTTGTGTGTGGGAGCCGTGAGGAAGGAGAGAGAGTAAAAAAATTGGTTGAGTATTGATGTGGTGAAAGTGAAAGGTAATTATGATGGTGTAAGAATTTTGTATTGCTTTTGTACTTGGGCACATGGGTGTGCCGGCCCCAAGTCCTTATTTCCCTTTTTTTTTTTTTTTTTTTTAATTTGAATTTTGGTAAGAAAAGGAATCTTGGGTGGTTAATTGTTGGGATATGGTAAGGATAGAATTTGGTAAATAAAAAGATATGGTAAGGTGATTTTATTTGAGAATTTCGGCTAGCATAGGATACATGGGTAGAATTTGGCTCAATTTTGGAAAGTGAATAAGATAGGTTTTTGGCAAAAATGTGGTTCATAATTCAATTTCCATAAAACACTTAATATGCAAGATACTCACGTAAAATATATTATATTAAACACAAATATACTAGCAATGAAATATGCGGACAGAGTCATACAATCTCGTCTTATTCTAGCCAGTCACGCAGGTTCACAAAATAAATAAGATGAATTTAATTGCTACCGATTAAACCAATTTCCAACCGCAAAATCTCAAAACGTCTTCTCGCTAACGCCTTTGTTAAAATGTCAGCCCATTGAACGTCAGTAATACAAAATTCGAGTTTAATGTTGCCCTTTTCTACATGGTCACGCAAAAAATGATGTCTAATGTCTATATGCTTAGTACGAGAATGCTGAGCTGGGTTCTTAGAAATAACAATAGCACTCGTATTATCACAGAAAACAGGCATACAACCAACATTAACACCATAATCACATAGTTGTTGATTTAACCAAAGTAGTTGAGAACATACCAGTCCTGCAGCGATATATTCGGCTTCTGCAGTGGATAACGCAACCGAATTTTGCTTCTTTGAGCCCCACGTTATTATGCAAGGTCCAACAAAAGTAGCGAATCCAGCGGTACTTTTTCTATCTAAAGAACATCCCGCATAATCTGCGTCTGAATATCCTACTAGATTGAAATTACACTCAAGTGGATACCACAAATATAAGTTAGATGTACCAATTAAATATCTCAAGATACGTTTAACTGCAATCATAAGTGATTCTTTAGGACATGATTGAAATCTAGCACAGACACATACGCTGAACATAATGTCAGGCCTACTTGCAGTTAAATATAATAAAGAACCAATCATACCTCGATATGTAGTCTCATCTACGGACTTACCATTTTCGTCCAAGGTCAACTTTTTATCAGTTACCATAGGTGTGTCCATTGGATGAGCGTTCTCCATACCAAAATTTCTGATTAGCTCCTTGACATATTTTTGTTGGTGAATCTTTATTCCTTCTTTGGTTTGTTGAATCTGCAGTCCTAGGAAGAATTTTAATTCTCCCATCATGCTCATTTCAAATTCTGAGGTCATAAGATCTGAAAAATACTTGCACAATTTATTGTTAGTAGAACCAAAAATAATATCGTCTACATAAATTTGAGCAACAAGTAAATCAGAACCCTCGTATTTTAGAAATAGGGTTTTGTCGACAGATCCTCTCTTAAAATTGTTTTGTAATAAAAATTTTGACAATCTGTCGTACCAAGCCCTAGGCGCTTGTTTCAAACCATATAAAGCTTTGTCGAGTTTAAAAACGTGGTTTTGAAACTTGCTATTCAAAAATCCAGGAGGTTGTTCAACAAAAACCACTTCTTCCAAATAACCGTTAAGAAAGGCAGTCTTAACGTCCATTTGGAGTAATTTCATTCCTTTATGAGCTGCGAAGGCGATGAGCAAGCGAATAGCTTCAAGTCTTGCTACTGGAGCGAATGTCTCGTCATAATCAATCCCTTCTTGTTGATTATAACCTTGAACAACCAATCGAGCCTTGTTATGAACTATGACTCCTGAATCATCCAATTTATTTCTAAATACCCATCGAGTACCAATCACAGTTCGATTAGGAGGTCGTGGCACAAGGTGCCATACTTTATTGCGTTCGAACTGTTGAAGCTCTTCTTGCATAGCCACAATCCAGTCGGATTCTGCAAGAGCTTCCTTTATGTTGGTAGGCTCTATGGTAGACAGAAAAGAATAGAATGAACAAAAGTTATTTAATGTTCGCCTTGTTTGAACTCCCTTATTCAAACTTCCTAGGATACTATCCATAGGATGAGAACTCTTATATTTCCATTTCTTAGAGTTCCTAGGCTCATCATCATCTGATGAACTATCACTTTCCTCAAATGATTTAGAATCAAGATTGGTTCCCTCTGAGTTGGACTCTGGGGTTATAGCTGAAGTTGGTACAACTTCAGTTATAATATCTTGATCTGGGTTCAAAGTTATAGCATCATCAGCTATAACTTCAGTTTCTTTTTCCTTGTTTTGAGAAGAGACATTCGTATCATCAACAATTGTCTCAGTTCTCTTTTCAAGGTCATTTGCGGATTTATCAAGTTCATCATTGATTCCTTCAATAACTTCTTCATTATTATCTGGCTCGTCTTCCCTTGAAAGGCGAAAGTCTGGATCATTCATGTCTTCTTCTTCATTCTGTTCAACTTGTTCAGGCACATTATCCTCATCAAATACAACATGAACACTTTCCTCTATGCACAACGTTCTTTTGTTAAAAACTTTAAAAGCTTTACTATGATTAGAATAGCCAACAAACACAGCTTTGTCACTTCGTGGATCAAATTTGCTCAAATTACTTTTTCCATTATTATGGACAAAACACTTACTCCCGAAGCAACGAAGGTGAGCTATATTGGGTTTTCTCCCTCTTAAAAGTTCGTAGGGAGTCTTTTTGAGAATAGGTCTAATCATAGCTCTATTGTGCACATAGCATGCAGTACTTATGGCTTCTGCCCAAAAGCTCTTAGGGAGGCCACTACACAAAAGCATAGTGCGGGCCATGTCCTCTAATGTTCTATTCATACGTTCCACGACACCATTTTGTTGTGGGGTTCGTGGTGCAGAAAAGTTATGTCCTACACCATTCTCCCTACAGTATTCTATGAAAGCTTGATTATCAAATTCGGTGCCATGATCCGTACGAATGGAAACTAACTTTTTATCATACTTGTTTTGGGCGAGCTTCATTAGTACTTCAAACTCATCGAAAGTTTCATCTTTAGTAAAGAGAAAGATAGGCCATACATACCTTGAGTAGTCGTCGACTAGGACGAATACGTACCTTGATCCACCGCGGCTTCTGACTTTCATAGGTCCACACAAATCCATGTGTACCAACTCAAGTGGACGCTCTGTACTTACTACTCGTTTTGGCTTGAATGAGGATCTAACTTGTTTACAACAGGCACATGAGTCACACATCTTTTCTTGTTCGAATTTGATTGAGGGTAAACCCTCAACTAAATCCCACGATTTAAGTTTCTTTAAAATTGTTGGACTGATGTGTGCAAACCTCTTGTGCCACAGGCATGAATCATCCACAGTGACTTTCATGCACGTAAAGGAACTTGTAGTGACTTTGTTTAAATCAATCATGTACACGTTCCGTTTACGTTGACCTTCTAAGATAACATTACTAGTACCTTCAACTATGATACGACAAACATTTGAATGAAAAACGACTTTGTTGCCTTTGTCACATAGTTGGGAGATACTTAGCAGGTTATGCTTAAGGCCATCTACCAGATATACATTATTGATAGCATGTGAAGAAGATATACCAATCTTACCTACACCGATTATGTTGCCCTTCTTATTGTCTCCAAAGGTAACCTTTCCACCGTTGAAGGGTTTTAGTGAAAGAAATAAATTCTTGTTTCCAGTCATGTGCCTCGAACATCCACTGTCGAGATACCAAAGATTGTTTTCTTTCACTATTATCTGCAAGAGAATCAAATACAGCTTTTAGGTACCCACGCTAAGTTGGGTCCTTTGAGGTTAGTGACTCTCTGTATTTGATCCTTCCTAACCCATAACTGTTTGACAATTCTTTTCTTCTTAGGATAAGTTTTGCTAGGTTTATTATATTGTTTGTTGTTATTGTGACGCACATTAGGTTTAAATGACTGCTTCTGATTCACATGAGAGTTAGATTTTGAAGGTACAGATGTGTAATCGAAAGCTATGTCATAAAACCACCTGAACTCATTATTTCTAACCTCATCACATTGAGATTCAGGTTTCGGACTCATTAACACTAGACACGTCATGTTCTTTAACAAAATCAGTTTGATTTTTGTTGTCGTTAACATATTTAACACAACTATCTTTAACATGACCATTGTGACCACAATAATTGCAAATTAGATATTCTGAAAGATTGACATACTTCCTTCTTCTGAAATCACTGTAACACCCGGAAATGTACCCTATTTTTCTAGTAAAAATATTTTACGGATACTTTTCAGCGAATTTTAGTTTTAATCGTAAATTTAATTTTTCGAGTCGAATTTACAATTTCCGAGTTCGAATTTGGAATTTC